>JASDQU010100968.1:380195-397532 GCA_032191745.1 Picea mariana | reverse complement strand
ACATCGTTTAGGGCCTCAAAACAGCTCTGGAAGTTTAGGACCCGAAAAACTGCTAAAAATAGTAAATTGTGCTACAATTAAGGAAACTAGAAAACCAAAAGAAAAAATGGTGTGGGTCCAAGTGGAATAGGTGGGTGGCCACCAATATCCACCTGGATCATTCCTCCCCCCTTAGGAAGCAATGGTCCCCATTGCGTTGAGTTCCTCCATGAGATGAGGAAACTTCTGTTGAACTTGGTCCTCGGTGAGCCACTTGCCCTGGTGAAGGAATTGGCCTGCTTTGACAACTCGATATAGCTAGATCCTCTACTGGCAGGTGTTCTTGATCTGTGAGTCCATAATCCAATCAGTTGTGGCTTGTTCCATGCAATCTAGGTTTAACTCTGTTGGTGTGATTTTTTCTGCCATGTCAGATGTGTCCAGTAGAGGTGGAAAGTAAGTTCGAAGGAAGTCCACATTGAACACTGGGTGCAGACCAAGGAATGGTGTAATACTGAGCTCAAAGGCATTGTCCCCTACAACCTTGGTGATGGTGTATGGCCCATATCGGAGTGGGCAAATCTTGCGGTAGGGTCCAGTGAGGCGCTCCTTTTGCAAATGTAGCCACACTTTGTTGCCCACCTAGAAGTTGTGTGGCACCCGATGTTGATCATGTCACTGCTTGTACTTAGCATTGGCTCTGTCCAAGATGTCATGAACCTATTGGCAGATGTGTTGAATGCGCTCAATGAATTTTTTTACCTTGTCAGCCTCAGACTGGACATGGGATGAATCTGCCTGAGTAGCCACAAATGGCATGGCTACGTCAATGGGACATAGTGGCTGGAATCCCAAGACCACCTGAAAGGGGATATGGTTGGTTGAGCTATGGAGATCCTGATTGTAGTTGTGTTGTACATAGGGTAGGATCTCATCCCATGTGTGTCGATGCTTTGATTTGTACATGCATAGAATATGTACAATCATCTGATTGATGACCTTTGTCTGGCCATCAGTTTGCGGATGGAAAGTTGTGGACTTGGTGAGCTTGGTGTCTAGCATCGACCAGAGGCTAGACCAAAATTTACTAAGGAACTTGTTCTCCTAATCTGAGATGATAGACTGTGGGATCCCAAAGTGTACCCACACTCACTCAAAGAATAGTTTAGCAGTAGCTTCTACTGTGATATTCGTCTTGCATGCCATCATAATGGACATCTTTGAGAATCTATCAACGACCACAAAAACACATTCATGGCCATGCTTAGTATAAGGAAGGCCCGACATGTAATACATGGATATGGATTCCAAAGGTTGCCTAGGGGTGGGCATCAAATTATAGAGGCCTTGCTTCTTGATGGTCAGTTTGGCAATGACGCAAGCAGTGTAGGACTTGATGTACTTCCCGACATCTTTTCGAAGGTTCGACCAATAGAAATACTTTTGCAGTACCTCCATGGTTTTCTCGACCCCGAAATGCCCAAGGATCTGACTGTAGTGTGCCTCCCAAATCATCTTGGCACACTCACTTGAAGGAACACAAATATGTCCTAGGTGACATAGCAGGGCATCATGGAGGTGAAAATTAGGAACTTGCTTACCCTCCAAGAGCGTATTGTATGTGTGGCCGAATTCTGGATCACTTTTGTAGAGAAATGGCCAATCGAAAGTCTCGTGCCCACAAGAGTTGAGCACCATGGTTAGCGCCTTGATAGGGGGTCGGTTGAGGCAGTATGCAACATTATTGGTGCTTCCTTTCTTGTACTTAATGTTCAAATGAAACTGTTGCAGGTATGTTGACCACTTCTGATGGAAATCATTTTGCAACTTCCCTTATGTCTGTATGAACTGCAAGGGTCGGTGGTCTGTGTCGATGACCATTTCCTTTCCCAAAATGTAATGCTTCCATTGTCGGCAAGCCTGTATAATGGAATACATCTCCTTGTCATAAGTGGGATACTTTCGGACTGTGTCGAAAAGTGTCTCACTGTGATATGCCATTGGATGCCCCTATTGAGTAAGGACTACCCCAATAGCATAGTCAGAGGCATCTGTCTCGATCTCAAATGGTTGTTGCAAGTCTGGTAATGTGAGCACTGGTGTAGAGCAGAGACGATGATTCAAATCATCGAACGTCGTCTATTGATATTCAGACCAAAATAATTTTTCTTTCGCTCCTCCCTTGGTGACTTGACTCAAGGGCCAAGTGATATGAGAGAATCCCAACACAAACCTGCGGTAGAAATTGGAAAGACCCAAAAAGATGTGGAGCTCTGTTAGGGTGGTTGGGGTTGGCCAATCCTGAATGACTTGGATATTGGTTGGATCCACATGCACCCGCCGCTCATCAATAATGTATCCCATATACTGAACATGGGTCATGCCAAAAGTGCACTTCTTCAAATTGACACACAACTTGTGTTGCTGCAGTGTTTGGAGGACTTGTCGGATGTGGTGGAGGTGTTCTTCCCAAGTCTGGTTGAAGATCCGAATGTCATCCAAGTACACCACTACAAATGAGTTGGTGAATGGTCGCAAGATGTCGTCCATTAGTCTCATGAAGGTTGCAGGGGCATTCGTCAACCCGAAAGGCATGACCATCCATTCGAAAAGGCCCTCCTTGTATTTGAAGGAAGTCTTCCACACAGCAGAGGGTTCGATTGGTACCTAGTGATACCCAGACTCTAAGTCGATCTTGCTGAAATATTTCGCCCCCTTGATTTGGTCCAGAAGGTCATCAATCTGTGGGATCGGGTACCTATTCCAGACAATGATCTAGTTCAGTGCTCGATAGTCAATGCAGAGTCTCCAAGTCCCATCCTTCTTCTGCACTAGCACGATAGGGCTCCCACAGGGCGATGAACTCAACCGGATGTGACATTTCTGCAACAGCTCTTGAATCTACCTCTTTATTTTGTCATTCTCCAAAACAGAGCGTCGATATATTGGTCCATTGGGAAATGGTGCACCTGGGGTTAGATCGATGGGGTGCTTGACTTGACAGTGTAGAGGTGCCCCTGTAGGGGAGGTGAATATGTACTCGTACTCCTCCATGACCTTATCCATCTGTTGTTTTCATGTAGAGGGGCCCTGTCTAGAGGTCATGGCCACAATCTTCTTCTTTCCCTGAGGGCGAATCATCAAGAAAACAAATTTCCTGATTTTGGCAATGAGCTTACTACATTGTTTTGGAGTAACCAAATAGATGGTTGTAGGCGGTGCTATTTTCAGTATCCTGTACAACTTATTGCCCAAAGTAATAATAAAAGTACGAGGCATGGACTCATACACAGCATGTCGCTTCCACAAGTATGGTTGGCCTAATAATACATCAGAAACATCAAGAGGAGCAATGTCACATAATACCTCATCCATGAAGGACTTGATGTTGTAGGGAAGGCGACATTGTTGGCTTACGCGGAGGTCCCTTCCTTGGTGCAGCCACTCGATGGTGTATGGTTGTGGGTGTGTTGTGGTTGGCAAGCCCATCCATTTCATGACCTCTACTGAGATGAGGTTATTCTGGCTCCTGCTGTTGACAATGAAATACAACGGGGAACCCTTTACCCACATCTGGGAATGGAAAAGGTGCTCTACCTCCTCTGGATCTTCTAGTTCCTTCTTCTGGATCTTCATGGTGGCAACGGTGGAATTGGGCTCCGCATCGATAATCTGCTTCCCCCTATCATTCCCCTTGTCAGGTTTTGATTCAGAGTCATAGCCTGCATCCGATTTAGGAACCTTCAACTCGACTACCAGTAATTGCTTGGCCTGACACTCACTTGAGTTGTGAGTGGAGCTCTTATGGAACTCACACCACTTCCCCATGTCCTTTTTTGGCTTCGTGATATTTTTCTTTACTTGCAGCTTTGGCGGGTTGTCCTGGGTCACATCGCCTTGGCTTGGTCCTTTGTTCGGTGGTTTGGGGGTACCTTCCCTTGCTTCTGATTCGCAGACCTAAAGTCTCACTTCTTATGTTTGAACTTCTACTCAATCTTGGTAGCATACCAGTATGTTGCACCAAGAGAGGAGATGTTGAGGAACTCCATTTCCTCTTGAATGTATCTATGAAGAAAACTGTGGTACTTTAACACTAAATTTCTTCGAATCTTTGATACCCAACTTTTTACGTAGGGTATGGAACAGATTCGTCAGCTCATGCACATCTTGGTCCCTTTGTTGCTGCAGCATAGTCCATTGTATGTATTTGTTCTCATAGCTCCCCATGGGATAATATTGCTCATTGATGGCATCTTAGAAATAATTCCAAGTGGGTGCGACTGAGAACAAAGAGGGTTCCCCCTCCCTCTGTTGCTCCCAGTAGGTTTCCCACCAGTCCTTAACATGGGGGGCAGCTTTAGGGAGTGAAAAAATAATCCTTTCTCGGTCGGAAAAGTCATGAATCAAGAAATATCCTTCTAGCAAATTCAACCATCTATCAACGCCATCTACATATATTTGGCCCTTAAATATGGGAATGTCAAATTTTACTTGTACCTTAAAAGGAGTGGCACCTCCAGAGTGGTTGTTGGATGTATATGCGTTGCCAGTGGGCAGTCGTTGAAGGATTTGGGCAAAGTTATCCATCATCACGTTCCTTTGTTCCTCGAGGGCCTCCTCAAGCAATATTTTGATAGGATCTCCTGCTCCCTCATCTTTCTTTTCTTCCCCCATGGGCGGTCGTTAGGGTTTGTGAGGCTGATCTTGCAATGGTTCAACCAGATCGAGCCCTAACTCCTTATACCTTGATCTCGTTGGGGACATGCAAAGAAGGATCGAGAAAGAGTAGACTAATCTGATACCACTGATCTAGATTTATGCAGGAACACAATGAAATAAAGAAATACACATAAACGCAGAGATGCAGCGGAAGTAAAACTTCATTTCATTAACAACAAATGACTGAAATATGCTTACAGACAGAATGGAAATAAAATAGCTCGGGCGCTGGTAGCTTATCTTTGAGAAGAGATGTGGTGGATACTAGCCTATGAACTTTGTGTTACAATGAGGCTCGAAGGCCTATATATTATTGAGAAACAATGGAAAACCCTAAACATCCAAAAACCTATCCCTAGGAGATGAAACACCAGAGTATGGGTCCCGTTGGGGTAAACTGGTACATCAATTTCTCGAGGTCGTAACTTTGGCATACTATCTCCATTTGAACCACATGATACATCGTTAAAAACATCTATCTGAGGACTACACTGTTGACAACGAATATCAAGTCTGTTGACAACGAATATCAAGTCCGAAGCAGACCCATATTTGCCGAAGCATTCATGCCCAAAAAACATCATTTAGGGCCTCAAAACGGCTCTGGAAGTTCAGGACCCAAAAAACTGCTAAAAATAGTAAATTGTGCTACAATTAAGGAAACTGAAAAACCGAAAGAAACAATGGTGTGGGTCCAAGTGGAATAGGTGAGTGGCCACCAATATCCACCTGGATCACTACATGTTCTTACATATTTGTAGACAAAAACTCACCACCATGTTAGGATATTTAGACACTTAGGAGTTAGTAAGATCTACTTGGTCTATTGTGTTGTTAGGTAAAAGTGTGTTTTCTAGTGTGTTTCTTTAGTATGCATTTGTAGTTAGCAAATTCGATGGTCATGATATGTTCCTAACATAGAGTGATCTGACGGTTCATACTCTCCTCAATCTTAACGCCCATTGATTTGTGGCTTAACACCCGATTGGTCCATGATCTCTATTTAAAGAGCATGGAGGGTCATTCACCAATGATCGATTGTGAGAAACTCTCTTGCAAAATCTCTCTGTAATCTTTTTCTTTGCATTAATAAACTGCTCCAAGTGGTCGTGTTGGCTGGGGCCGTGGATGTTTCCCCATAGGGGTTTTACCACGTGAAAACATCAGTGTGTTGATCTTTGATCTGGTTATGTGAGTGGTTACTGAAGGTGTTCATCCTCTGTTGGAATACCTTTGTGTTCGAACATGGTATCAGAGCCTGTTTGAAGACCCGCTCCTGTTGTAGATCGAGACCGTGAAGCAGAGTTGGCTCATCTCCACTTTCTGTCATTTCCATACATTTATGGGTTGAGAGAACTGTTTCATTGCATCCAGAGTGCTCGTTTTAGTTAGGAACACTTTTTTTTTCACTCGAAAATGTTTATGTTTTCCCAAGATACGGCCATTACAGTCAGATCCAGAGGTATAAAGCTTGAATACGCATTTTTTATAATTTTTGCAGAGTAGTATTTTGGTTTTATTTCGGTTTTGCTTTATTCATCTCCAAGTTGATACTCTTTTAGATCTACATATTCTCTTTGCCCTGTGCCCAGTGCGATCTCAGAAAATCAGAAATAGATAGGAAAAGATGCATCTTCCGAGTAAGCTAACCGAGATCTAACCCTTGTTGTCATCGAGAAGCAAAAAAAATTTCTTGTGTGAAAAGAGATTTTTTTTAGCACGCTCTCTAAGACCATCTTCCACAACAACAAAAACAACAACAAAACCCCCAATCCTCCTTCTGAACATTAGAATATGTTTTTCTAGATCATTTGGTTAAAAGTTGCCTTATTAAATAAGAGGTCTTGAGTTCAAGTCTCTCTTTTGTTACCTTTTTTGAAAAAGTTCATGCTAAAACTGTTAAGTGTATTTCACTTCAAGTATAAAAGTGAATCACTATAACTAGCTTTAATATTTTATTTTAGAGTTATTTATTTTGCATGCAACTTTTCTGTTATAAAGTAACTTCATTGTAAAAGTGATCCTCACTTCTCTTTATAAAAGTGGATCACTTCATAAAGAAACTTACACAATCACGTGGTCATTTGGTTACCGATTGTGCCCTTTTTTAAAAAGGGCATAACTCTAACATCGGAAGTACGTTTTTAGTGCCGCTTTTTTTAAAACCACATAACTTTTCAAGCTCTTTCCATCCAAATCATCAATTTCAGTTTTTAAATCCACATTATCTACATATTTAATATGGATTCTACAAGTACTATTTTGCTTACCAACAACAACTACTTCCAATGGAAATCTCATATGGAATATTTATTAAGAAATAAAGGCTTTTACCGGATTACCTTGGGAAAGGAAAAAGCACCCACTGATGCTGATAAGAAAGCCAAGTGGGATAATAGGAATGACGAAGCACATGGACTAATTGGAATTTCCATCTCTCCTGATTTGAGGTACCACCTTCAAGATATTGATGACCCCAAATAAGCTTGGAACACAATTGAATCTGTGTTTGGTAAAATCAATATTATTCGAGCACAACAGTTAGAAAATCAAATACTAGCCTTGAGTCCAAATGATTTTTCTTGCCTTAGAGACTATCTATCTAGGTTTAAAACACTTAGAATATTATGTGAAGAATGTAAGATAAAGATGGAGGACGAGCTTTGCATCTATCTTATTCTTTCTAAGCTAGGTAGTGCATATTCTGTGTTTGTATCTACCTTTTATGCCATGAGAGAGGCTCTAGGGGAAGAATCTTATGAAAAACCCACTCTTGATTCCTTTTGTGCTTCTTTGATTTGAGAGGAAGATAAGCTTGTACAATTTGGAGTGATCAACACTGCTGGTCCCTCCAACAAAGCCTTAGTTTCCCAGCAGAAAGATAAACCCAAGTATCCCAAGAAGAAACGTCCTCGCTACAACAACAAACAACATAAGGGTCCCAAACCTGCTTAGACAGCTTCAGTTTCTACTAGTGACAAAGGAGCAAAATATAAAAGTAAGAATACTAACAGACATTTCAACTTTTGTGATAAAGATGGTCATGATGAGTCCAAATGTTTCAAGAAGATGGAAACTTTAGAAGCAGTGATGAAGAAGCACAACATCAGTATTGATTCTACTTCTTCTTCTCACGGACATGCACTTTCTGCTTCTAGTTTCTCCTTCAATTCAAATTCTACTACTACTTCTTCTTCTGATGAGTGGCTTATTGATTCAGGAGCATCTTATCATATGGCTCATGATAAAGCCATATTTTCTACTCTAAATGAATGTAACACCAAGAAAATATTTGTTGGTGATGATAGATCTCTTAGTGTTGTAGGATCTGGAACAGTTCAAGTAGATAATGGTCATTTCAATGATGTATTATGTGTTCCAGGTCTTTCTTGTAACCTTCTATCAGTATATCAAATCACTCATTTAGTTGAAGGTAAAACTGTCGAGTTTTCACCTAACCAAGTTGTAATCAAGGATCTAAAAGATCCTAAGCATGTTCTTGCAACTAGAATCTTTTATGATATTACCAGGTTGTACAAGTTTGACAACTTTGGGTCATCAGCTTTTTCATCAGTTTTTGTTTCTCATAGCGATGACTTGAGAAAACTTTGGCATGAGCAGTTTGGTCATCTAAACTATCGCTCATTGCAGCAACTATGTAATCAACAAATGGTGACTGGTCTTCCTCTTGTTTCATCCAAAGATGATGTTTGTGTTGGTTGTGTTATCGGCAAACATAATCGGGACAGTTTTGACAAACATGCCTCATGGAACGCCTCAGATCCTTTGCAACTTGTTCATAGTGATTTGTGTGGTCCACTTTCTTCTTCTTCTTTTTCTAGGTGCAACTATTTCTCAACTTTCATTGATGAATTTTCCATACGTACTTGGGTTTACTTCTTAAAACTCAAGAGTGAAGTTTTTGACAAGTTTTTGGCCTACAAGGCCCTTGTAGAGAAACAATCTGGACATCAAATTTAAAGGTTAAGAACAGATAATGGAGGCGAATATGTGAACAATAATTTTACAAGCTACTGCACTACACAGGGAATCCAAATGCAACACACTGTTCCATATACACCACAACAAAATGGTGTTGTTGAGAAAAAGAACCACACATTAAAAGAAATGGCTAATTGTATGATCGAATCTAAGGGATTAAGTCTAAAGTATTGGGCGGAAGCCATCAACTATGCAAATTATATAGTAAATCGCACTCCCACAAAGGCTCTTAAAAATATAACACTGAAAGAAGCTTGGAATAAAATTAAACCAGATGTAAGTCACTTCCATGTATTTGGCAATATAACATGGGCTCACATTCCTGATGAGAAAAGGAAAGCATTGCAGCCTAAAAGTGAGAAGTGTATATTTGTTGGTTATTCTAAAGATGTCAAAGGTTACATTGTAATGAAATTATTATTAAAAGAGATGTTAAATTTGATGAAAATCTCTTGGCATGTGTGCCTAATTTGGCAATTGTGCCTTCTTCGGCTTGCAATCCATCTTCGACATTTGTGCCTTCTTATGATCTGGTTTCTTCTTCAAATGATGACAATGAGGATGAAAATCCACCTACGCCTACTCACCCTCCTCTAGATGAGTCCTTTGAACATGAACCAACACCAGCTCCACTGCTTCCTAGATGGGTCCGTTCAAGACGAGAAGTAGTTGGTGATCTTGTCGGTGATCCTTCAGATCAGCATCAGACACGTTCGCAGTTCCAGCGAGCCTCTTCTCTTTTGGCTCAAGTTTCATAAACTCACGATCCAAAGACATTTGCAGAAGCTTCAGGTCATCCAAATTGGGATACAACAATGAATGAAGAGTATCGTTCTTTAATGAAAAACGATACTTGGGATCTTGTACCTCTTCCAAAAGGAGGAAAACTTGTTATATGCAAATGGGTCTACAGAACTAAGTATGCATAAGATGGAAGTGTTGAAAGACACAAGGCTCGGTTAGTTGCCAAAGGATTTTCCCAAGCTGAAGGAATTGACTATAATGAAACATTTTCCCCTGTAGAAAAAATGAATTCCATCCGCCTTGTTCTTGCCCTTGTTGTCTCACATAAATGGGAAGTCCATCAGATGGATGTTAAATCCGCCTTCTTGCACGGAGATTTACAAGAAGAAATCTACATGGAACAACCTCCTAGCTATGTCCAAAATGACTCTGGCCTTGTTTGTCGCCTCAAGAAATCTCTTTATGGTCTCAAGCAAGCTCCCCGAGCTTGGTATGCCAAAATGGATAGCTTTCTTATTACCACTGGATTCTCTAGATGTCATTCTGATCCTAATGTCTATACCAAGAAAGTAGGAAGCCATCTCATAATCCTTGTCCTTTATGGTGATGACCTTATCCTTACTGGTAGTGACTCAAAACTTTTAAACCATGTGAAAACCAACCTTAAGAAGAAATTTGAAATGACAGACTTAGGATTTTTGCGCTATTTCATTGGCCTTCAAGTTTTGCAAACCAATGAAGGATTTTTTCTTTCCCAATCTAAGTATGCTTGTGACCTTCTTCGTCGCTTTCACATGGACGATTGTAAACCAACCCCTTCTCCCTTCTAGTCTGGAGTCAAGCTTTCTGCCACCTGTACTTCTCCTGAAGTTGATGCCACCCTGTATCGTTAGTTAGTTGGTAGCCTCTTATACTTGACTCATACCCGTCCTGATCTTTCTTTTTTTGTTGGTCTTGTTGCCTGATATATGCAAACACCTCATGAAAGCCATTGGAAAGCAGCTAAAAGGATACTTCTCTATGTTCGTGGTACAGTTCAGTTCGCGATACATTATAGTTCAGGGGGGACTCCTTTATTGGTTGGTTTCATTGATTCAGATTGGGTTGGCGACCCTGATGATCGGAAGTCTACTGCAGGTTATGTTTTTAGCCTTGGTTCAGGACCTATCACTTGGGCCTGTAAGAAACAATAGGCTATTGCACTTTCTTTAGCAAAATCAGAGTACCAAGCAGCGGTATATGCAAGTCAGGAATCCCTATGGCTTCGACAGATCCTTTCAGAGTTTGGATTCCATCACCAACATCCGACCAGCCTTTGGTGTGACAATCAGAGTGCCATCAAGCTCGCCAAAGACCCAGTTCAACATCAGCGTAGCAAACACATCGAGCTACACATGCACTTCATCAGAAAGCTCATTCATGATCAATTTATTAAAGTGCTCTTTTTCCCTACAAAAGATCAAGTTGCAGACATTTTCACAAAGTCTCTTACAGAAGAGAAGTTTTCCAAACTTCGATCTATGTTAGGAGTTCAGGAAGTTGTCATTAAGGGGGGATAGGCTTTAATGCCTCCTTCCTTCTTCTATTGTGTCACTGTTGTAAATCCTTGAATCCTATCCCAAGTTGTTCTTAAGGGGGGATGTTAGGATATTTAGACACTTAGGAGTTAGTAAGATCTACTTGGTCTATTGTGTCGTTAGGTAAAAGTGTGTTTTCTAGTGTGTTTCTTTAGTATGCATTTGTAGTTAGGAAATCCGACGGTCACAATATGTTCCCGACATAGAGTGATACGATGGTTCATACTCTCCTCGATCTTAATGGCCATTGATTCATGGCTTAAAACCCGATTGGTCCATGATCTCTATTTAAAGAGCATGGAGGGTCATTTGCCAATGATCAATTATGAGAAACTCTCTTGTAAAATCTCTCTATAATCTTTTTCTTTGCATTAATAAACTGCTCCAAGTGGTCGCGTTGGCTAGGGTCGTGGATGTTTCCCCGTAAGGGTTTTACCATGTGAAAACATCGGTGTGTTGATCTTTGATCTGGTTATGTGAGTGGTTATTGAAGGTGTTCGTCCTCTATTGGAATACTTGTGTTGTCGAACACACCATGTTCTCCTTAAAACCTACCATTTAAAAAAAGAAAAAAAATCACATTAAAAACACCATATATTTGGAGGATAAATATAACTTAATTATTTTAATGACCAAATATATTCATAAACTATGTTGATTATGATTGGTTCATAATTTGATATATGTATCGAACATTTTAAAATATAACATTGTTATATATTTTATGGAAAATATCTTATGATGAATTGATGAAGTTTTTGTCTTCAATAAGAAAAGCATAAAGTTAAAATGTATTACTCTATCTTAACATGGATATTTATAATACAATAATGTAGAATTAGATTTAACTCAGTGATTGTGAAGAAAAGTTGTTACCATCCCCACTTAATTTGTAATCTTCTTAATTTGTTTTTTTTCTTATTAATTTTCTCATATTCAATTTAGATACTCCAACTATCAAAAATTTTATCTCCTATATACAATATATAGGATACATGTACATTTTCTTTTTATAAGAACATAACAAAAATCTTGAACCATTGTAGAAAAAAATGTTTTAAGTTTTGTTTCCTATATACAATAGGATACATGTACCTTTTCTTTTTATGAGAACATAATAAGAAACTTGAACCATTGTAGAAAAAAATGTTTTATTCCATAAAACAAAGTTCATGGAAGTGGCGTGGGGTAGCCCACTATGATTTATGATTTGAGTGGGGGAGATGAAGTTGTATATAATGAAAGTAAAGGAAACAAAGTTCATGGAAGTGAGGTGGGGTAGCCCACTATGATTTGAGTGGGGAGATGAAGTTGTACAAAATGAAAGTAAAGGTACTGGGATAAGGGTAAAGGAAAAGTGGGACTAACAATCTTATCATTATTATTTTTAAAATATTTATTTTGAAATATTTATCATAAATGTAAACTAATAACATTATTTGGTTTGATTTGAGATATTATAATGTAATAAATGTCACAAATTAAGCACACTTTTAACTAAAGGACAAGTTATGTAAACATCCTTTTTACTAAGCAATCACAAATAAGAATTTATGTAAGCATACTTTCACTAAAAAAAACTTATTGATAACACCACTCCACTTTTACTAAAAAAGCAAACTTGTTAACACCTTTAACATACCATTATTGAATTTTATTTTTCACAAAATTTGTTAATAAAGGAATTCTTAATTTCTTAAAATAATTGTAATCATTAGAGGTGTTAACATACCACCTCTAACATATGTTAGAGGTTCAAACTATGTTAACACCTTTAACATACCATTATAATCTTAAAAATTGTTTTAAAAAATTAAGTTGAATAAATAAATATATTTATTTTTAATTAATTAATATATTATTAAAAATATTACTAAAAAGTGTGAATAGGAAAATATTTTATTACAAAAATTATTTTAAAAAATTAAGTTGAATAAATAAATATATTCATCTTTAATTAATCAATATATTATTAAAAAATATTAAAAAATAATAATAATAAATATTACTAAAATATTATTAAAAAATATTAAAAAAAATTAAAAAATAAATAAAAAATATATTTTAAAGATATTATAATTATAAAAACTAATTTAAATTATGATCAACATGTTAAATTGAAGCTGGATAGGAAAGTTAACAACAAATCTTCCCAACCACCCTCGATATATCTAATTGACTTTAAAAAAAAATGTTAAACCCAATAAGTAAAAACGTAAAACCAAAAATAAAATATTTTCACCCCAAAATCAGTCACTACAAACATCCACATATATTGTTAATTTTATATGCAAAAGTTTAGTATGGATCTATGCAAGTCGTTGGCCAATGTCGACGCCATGATGATGATTGTCATTATGTCTAACGACGTCGATAATGGGAGCCAACAGGGCCGGGTCGAAGGGAATCGTAAGACGAGCGTTAGGATAATTGAAGGCAAACTTCTCTTCGGCATTGTGGAGGAGTTTCAAGAAGAGCGGACGTGCTCTCTAAATCTCCACTTATTTTATCCACATATGTTAGAGGTTAGGTGTAAACATAATTTTTTAATTTCTTAGAGGTGAATTTCTTAAAATGATTTTTACAATTATAATGTAACCATGACATGACATTTCATGTAAGGGTGAAAATTATGTTAAAAACATTATATATCGATGTAGTTTTGAGAGGTATTAACAAGTTTTGTAAGCTTGTTATGGGAAGATTGTAATCTCTACGTCTGAGCAATAAGAATATCAATACTTTTTTATATGGATGTTTCCTTGGTATTTTGTTAGAATTTTATCACACAAATTCATGTCTTGTTGAATGCTATTATGTTAGCTTATTTTATCTTTTTCGTTATTTCTTATCATTTAATTTGTGTTGTAAATTATATTTTCTATGATTTAATTTTTCCAACATGAAGTTGGGTTTAGAGCTCTTATTGATCAATCAATCAAAAACATTTACACATTAAAAAATTGTAAAGGATTTGAATCTAATAGTGAGGAATGGTGACTTTCTCACCATTAACCAATGTTTCAATCGAGTATGATGGTTTTATTTGGTACCTTAAGATATGTACGAGATACTCAAAGGTAGTGGTTAAATGTGTGATGCATCCATGACACTACTAGCATACACACATAAGTAAATTAGACCCCACTTCCATGTTCTCATTAAGGCTTCAATAATAGATTGACCTAATACCTTAGAGCACCCAAAGATAGTAGTTAAATATGTAGAAATGGGGTCATCCTATGACCGTATTAGTTGGACATGTGAGATAAGTGCATGTACATAATTGTGGACAAAATCTCACCACCATGTTCTCCTTAAAACCTACCATTTAAAAAAAAAAATCACATTAAAAACACCATATATTTGGAGAATAAATATTAACTTTTAATAACCAAATAAATTCATAAAATATGTTGATTGTCATTAGTTCATAATTTGATATATGTATCATACATTTCAATATATAACACTATTTATAAGTTCAAATCTATTGCTCTATCTTAATATGGATATTTATAATACAATAATATAGAATTGGATTTAGCTAAGTAGTTGTGAATAAAAGTCGTTACCATCCCCACTTAGCTTGTAGTTTTCCTAATTTATTTTTTTCTTGATAATTTACTCATATTCATTTTAGATACTTTAGCTATCAAAAGTTGTCTCCTATATACAATACATATACCTTTTAGTTTTATGGAAACATAACTAGAATCTTGAACCATTGTAGAAAATTATATACAATACATATACCTTTTCGTTTTATGGGAACATAACTAAAGTCTTGAACATGATAAAACAAAGTTCATGGAAGTGAGGTGGGGTAGCCCACTATGATTTGAGTGGAGAGATGAAGTTGTACAAAATGAAAATAATGGTACTAAGTGTAAGGGTAAAATAGGACAAACATCCTTATTATTATTATTTTTATTTTTAAAATATTTATGATAAATATAAATAAACATTATTTGATTTGAAATATTATAATGTAATAGATATGTCACAAATTAAGCATTTTGTATTCATTAAAAAATAAGTTAAGTAAACATCCTTTACTGAAGAATCATAACTAAAGATTTATGTAAGCATATTTTCACTGATAACACCACTCCACTTTTACCAAACAAGCAAATTTGTTAACACCTCTAACATACCATTATTATTGAATTTAAATTTTCACAAAATTTGTTAATAAAGAAAAACTATTTGCTTTAATAATTACATGCTTTAATAATTACATGGACCGAGATTCTTTGCCAACAATCATGACACAACTTAATTACCTCACGCCAATGCTTTTATTGAGTAGAATTGATGTGTGGACTTGATGATATCCATATAAGTTATGATGTTTGAAGTAATGCACCATAACAATGATGAACTAACAAATATTTGAATAACTTAAATGAAAATGGCGCAGAAAGCAAACACTCACTCTTGGAGCAATGATATATCGCTTACCCACCTTGGCGGGTCATGATTTAAAGCGAACGAAAGCAAAATATGGTCCATGGGTAAGGATTTAGTTGTTGAAATAACATAATGTTATATTAATTATTTAGGTAAAATTGGAATTTTAAATTATAAATTAGTGAAGTTTATTAGATTTTATATACAGAATTATTTTAATAGAAAAATATATATAAATATTTAAAGTTGAGTAATTGAATTATTAAAAAACATATTTATTAAAAATAATTTAATATTTTTAGAATTTTTTTATTAAAAATATTTATTTTTTTAATTTATAAATAATAGTATAAAGAATAGTTAAATATATTTATAATAATAATAATAATTTAAAGAGGTAATAATAATAATCTTATGGATTTGAACTTAGTGATCTTTTAAGAAGAAACACATGTTCTTAACCATTAGGCCCACTTACCCTGAAAAAAAACACACCATAATAATATAAAATTTAAAAAGAGATGATAATAATTATAAAAAATTTATGGGAAACTTGAAGTTGGGAGCGAAAATAATATATATTAAAAAAGTAAAAAATATTTTAGATTACAATGTATCTATAATGATAAAATTGAAGGTCAATCACGTTAATCTATGACAACTACAATATTGAAATTACTAATTTAATTTATACTAATAATTATATGAATATATTTAACACAATATTAAAAGTTTAACATCGAGAAAGATTTGATTAGAAAATGAGAAAAGAAATTGAAAATACATATATAAAGTTTTAACATTTTAAAAAAAATAAATTTTACATAGATAAACTTCAAACATCTTTGTAAATTTGAAGCATTATTCTCGTTCTCATTGGAAAAAGCTAAATAGTGATACTCTTGTAATTTGGAAATACAATGAAAATCAATGATATGGTTGGTTGATAGCAACAACAAAATGGGGCAAATGCTTGCCATGGATAGGGTATTGATTTATTCTACTTTCATGTTTAGTCTGGGCTTGAAGAAAAATACACATGCATTACAAAAATTTCATATCCGCAACTATAAAGTGAGTAGTATTAAATTGTTTTAGTTAATAATATTTAGTGTAGTTTAGTCATTACTTTATAGTGACATTTTAAATAAATATAATGAAAATATTTGTAATAATGGAATAAAAATATTTACATTTTAATTTAATAGAATTTTAATTTAAAGTTTTCTATTTGGGAAACTAGTTCCCAAGTTCCAATTTTTTTGATGTTAGAAGTTTCCAAAAAGCTCTCAAGTTCCCAACACAGTGCATAGTCAATTGGAAACTTTTCCTACTAGTTCCCAAGTTCCCTGTTGAAAATGTTAGAAGTTGTTCCATGCAACTATGTAAAAAAAACTTATAATAAAATAAACCAATACAAATTTATCTTAATTTTGAATTTTTTAAATAAAAAAATTTTAATTTCTCTCTACATTTATTAATAATTACATTTAGAATTAAAACAAAATTATATTCATTTGATAAAATAAATGTTTATTATTATGATCATGATTAATATAAAAAAACTTTTTTTATTAAAAATATTTATTATTTATTTATTTATTAAAAAAAATTATTATTTATTTATTTATTAAATAATAATTCAATATATAATGTTTATTATTTATAAAAAAAATATTTATTATGTAATGTTTATTATTTATAAAATATATTTATTAGATAAGAGATCAATATGTTGTATTTGTAATGAGCTCAATGGATTTAGTTTATAATAATAATAATCTATTTTTAAGGTCACGGCCAAGCCAGCACACCAAATTGGTGTATGAGACCCCCTTGTTTGTGGGACAAGGGACCCCCCTCCGCCCAGCGATTTGACTGGTAAAGTCTACGAAGGTATACA
>JASDQU010100968.1:339996-358496 GCA_032191745.1 Picea mariana | reverse complement strand
TTTAACCATTTGCCAAAATTTGAGCTAGATGTAGGTAATCCCTTATATTCTTCAAGTACATAAGAGTTTAACTTTAGAGCTATGGTCAAATAAAAACATCAAAGGTCTTAAAGGAAATTGACTATGTGGTTTTATATATATTTATCATACTTGATTACCGAATCAAAATGTTGCAAGATACCATTCACATGAAGTCTGGGCTTTGTTGTGACTTGGATCAATTGACAAGGATTATTAAAGCTTATGATTTGAGTTAAAAAAAAATTGTTTTCCCAACACATAATTCATGTAGTACTTCAATGCCTAAACTATGATGTACAATTCCTTATCTTATTTGGGTATATTATGATTGCACCAACAAAAGTTTCAAGTGTTATGTTATCCAACTCCTTCATTATATCAAAGGTTTTTTCATTGTGTATCATGCGAAATTTGCTTTGATTTCAAATGAAATTTCAAGTTTCATTAGATTTAATATTGATGCATTAAAATTCTTTCAAGTCAAAGATTCAATTACTTGGTTTTCAATTGCAATGAATTGAAAGGTTATACTTGCCTTTTCTAATGTGCATTGAAGAGACACTTCATTCCTAAATAATTTGCTAACCCCATGAATTACCTTGGTTCAATTAAATTATCTAGGATCAACCAATTTACAACGAATTTTATATTTCTTAGGTCAATACACAATTCACATCCTCTAACTACAAAATCCATACACAACAATAATTGTTTTCCAAGCTCATATTTCTACATGTTGGCTTGCAATTAATTGTGTTGAAGGGTTAAAAATATCATCTCCAAATGTTTCAAATGATCTTCCCAAATCTTTCTAAAAGTCAAAATATCATCCAAGGTGGCTACAATAAACAAGTTCGAGAAATGGTCTTAAGATATCATCCATAAATCTTAAAAGTGTTGTCATAGTATTGTGTAATATAAATTGCATAATGACTCACTCATGCAATCCATGTGTTTTTATGAAAGTAATATTCCAAATTATTCTTTGTGTATATTTTCGTATTGGTATCCTTACTTCTAATCCAACTTCATGATAACACATGCTTACAATATTTGGTTGATTAGTACATTGATTATTTGTAGGGGATATATATATTACAATATATTACAATATTACAATATTACAATGTAATTGTAATGCCATATTACAATGTAATATGGCAATGCCATATTTCATGTAATTTTTTTTTTTAAACCTAAAGTCATCGTCGCAATATCGACGCACATTCGTCGGAAAAAATTTACTATTTTACCACAACCGTCGCTATAGCGACAAAACTTCGTCGCAATTTGCCACGAATATTCGTCGCATATACAGCATGCACGTCGTAAATTTGGTTTTGAGATATTGCACTTGTTGATATTACCATGGATTTTCATCTCATCGCACATTCAGCAGCTGCGTCGTAAGTTATTGGCTTGGCATAAGTTTTCGTCACAATTGCGACAAAGTTTCATCGTAATTACCACATTTCTTCGTTTTTATTGCGACGAAATATCGTCGTAATTGTGACGATGCATAGGGTTAACCAATATTGAAGGTAGTGACACATGGAGAGCTAATTTAGTCAATGTTTCCACGCACACCTGGATCATGGATATAGCAACGAAATTATTCCGATGAAAAAAAAATTTGGCTTTTGTGGAAATTGTGACAGATAAGTGTGGCAATATCAACGAAAAACCGTTGCAAATTTGGTCATATGTACTAGTGTTTGATTCAAAAAGAAATGTCCATGGGCCTCTTTGAGGGGGAAACCTCCGGTCGAGCAACACTCTATTACAATAATCTCCAAGCTAGGGTTCTCATACCCTCGACTCCTATTTATACTAAATATGTCTATCAAAAGAAGCATCTAGAGGAAGATCCTTCTAGAAGAGGAAGCTTCTATTAGGTCTTCTTACATCCGCCTTATTCTATTTTATTGAAAGGCCTTATTAATATTGACCTTTATTACATCTGAATATATTTCTCTACCTATGTGAAGGTTAGGACCCTAACATATACATCCTAGATAAAGAGAAGAGAAAGAAATTTGAAATCAGACAAAAGAACTCTAAGTACCTTAACAAAGAAAGAAAGGATAAGAAGACAAAAAAAGAAGGAGAAGTATTATTGAGTGCCATGTGTTCAAGGGGAGTAGCCCCAAGGATAAGAGTCACCCTTTTCCATTGATTTCAAAATGGGAGAGAAACATCAGGAGTATGATGATAGGGGGAGCATGAGTGTTTCCATGAATGACAAAGGGGGAGATTGTTGGAAAATTGGTTGTCATTGATGTCAAACCTAAAATAAGTTCAGAAGCCCCGCAGATTGGTTGAAGGAAAAGAGCATGAAGGATATTTCAAATGCATGTATAACCCCCGTGGATTGATATCCCTCATTGATCCATTTCCAACGATAGGTGGTACACCACATGGCTCCTGACAGTTGAGGAGATATGCCTTCTTGAAGATGACCATGCAATTGAAAGTAAGAAACTACAGGTCGACCCTAAATTCAATTAAAGAAAAGTGTTACAAAACAAGAAGCGTTAGGTTGGCCCTGAAGTCAATAAAAGGAAGTAAATGAAGGGTATAAACACACATTGAAGAACCACTCTTTATGATCATCCAAGATACTAATCTCTAAGCAAAAGTTCGATAACGAAGGTGAAGGAGGACTCAGAGATGTAGGTACGAGGAAGGTCGAAGTTTCAGGTGCAAGGAGGGTTTATGAAAATCACTATCTAAGTAGGACCTCGCTGGTTGAGAATACAATGTCCCACAAGGCCCTCATGGGTGGTCCTATCCTCGTCATGCGAGGCCCCACTTGTTATCTGATTTTGTCAAGCAAGGATCTCTAGTATTACAGTTTTGGCACATTATATAAAGTATATTCTTGAAGATATTGGCACAGGTTTCTATGTAATTTTTATACTCAGTTTGATGATGATGGTTTTATAAGTTGATTCTTTTATATACATATTCAAGGGTTGAAGGAAGGGGCAAGGAAAGGGGGTTGTAGCCTCCTTCTGGTTGGAGCTAGAGAATATAGGGAGTTGTAGCTTCCTTCAGGTTGGAGCTTGTAAACTAGGGGGTTGGATCCTCCTTTCAGTTGGAGCTGGAGAATCTTAGAAGTTGTAGCTTTCTTTGAATGTAATATTCTATTATATAATAAAAACATTATGTGGATTTCCACGTAAATCTATTTTGCATTGTGTATCTCTTATTTTGCTCTTTATTGTATATTGGACATATTATTTTATTGAAAAGTAAAGCTGAAAAAAGTGATAAATTATACTTTATATTGATTCACCCCCCCTCTCGGTATCAACAGACCCTTCCTCTAGTATAGTATTTTCGTTGAGGGGGTGCATGGGAAAGGGGCATCTAATCCTTTCTCGAGCATAACATTCTTTTCTAGTGGATCAAAGGGAAGGGTCAATTGAACCCTCCTCTATCATAGTTTTCTCATAGAGGGGGATCATGGATAAGGTTTGGTTGACCCTTCCTCGAGGATTGTATTCAATTCATGGGGTATCTAATGGAAAGGTTAGTCAACCCTTCCTCAAGCATAGATTTTGTCTATAGGGGGATCCCATGGAAAGGTCGATCAACCCTTACTCCAACATATTGTTCTCACGGATGGGGAGCATGAAGAAGGGTTGAATGACCTTTCCTTAATGAAGGTTTTTGCATCGTAGGGTATCCAGTGGAAGGGTCAACTAACCCTTCCTCAAGAAAAAATTTCATGTAGAGGGCAATCTCAAGGAAGGGTCGAATAACCCTTCGTCCTACATAGAAATAATATCTAGGGGATCCTGGAGAATGATTGATCAATTATTCCTCCAGAACAATATTTTTATCAAGGGAGTGCATAGGGAAGGGTGGACCAATGCTTCCTCCAACATAGTATTCTCATGGAGGGGGAGCATATATAAGGGTTGATTGACCCTTCATGAAGTATGGTATTTTTGTTGTGGGGTATCCAGTGGAAATGTTGGATAATGTTAGGGACCCAACCTCCCTAACCCCTCATGTAGGTAGAATAATATATGATTCATGTAATAAAGGTCAATATTAATAAGGCCTAGTAATAAGGAAGAATAAGTCAAATGTAAGAAGACATAATAGAAGCTTTCACTTCTAGAATATCTTCCTCTAGATTGTTTTTTTGGTAGATAGATTTAGTATAAATAAGAGTCGGGGTATGGGAATTTTTTGTCTTGATAATTATTGTAATAGAGCGTTTCTATGTTGGAGCTTTCCCCCTCGAAGAGGCAATTTTATTCAATTAATTATTCATAAATTTATAGAATATTATAACATTGTACCAAGATTTATAGTAATTTATATAATACTATAACACTTTTTAATTAAAGAATAGTATAAACAATTATTTAAATTTTATTCAATATTATTTTTAATGTTTTTAAATGTAAATTTGGAATTTTGGAATTTTGATTTTGTTTATGATAATAAAGGTTTCTACCTAGAAATTGATCCTTCTTGGCTCTAGAGTTAAAATGGATATATACTTGTATATACTATTTTATATTAATATTAATAAATAAACTATAAAATAAAATTAATTATATCTATCATATAATATTAATATTAAATATTGTATTCATTATTAATATGTGATAATGTTTTGTTAAATTTTATTCAATTAATTATTCATATTTATTTTTATTTTTCATTTTTCATGTCCCGCCTGTTCCGTGATATACATCTTGCACCCAACACTTCCGTCATATAAAATAGATGTGACAAAGTGAGGGGGTTTGCAAACTAGCCGGTTCACATTTATAGGCATGTTTATGTATCACGATTTAGTAATTTATAGAATATTATAACATTGTACCAAGATTTATAGTAATGTATATAATGCTATAACACTTTTTACTTAAAGAATAGTATAAACAATTATTTAAATTTTATTCAATATTATTTTTAATGTTTTTAAATGTAAATTTGGAATTTTGATTTTGTCTATGATAATAAAGGTTTGTACCTAGAAATTGATCATTCTTGACTCTAGAGTTAAAATGGATATATACTTGTATATACTATTTTATATTAATATTAATAAATAAACTATAAAGTAAAATTAATGATATCTATCCTATAATATTAATATTAAATATTCTATTCATTATTAATATGTGATAATGTTTTGTTAAATTTTATTCAATTAATTATTCATATTTATTTTTATTTTTCATTTTTCATGTCCCGCTTGTTCCTTGATATACATCTTGCACCCAACACTTCCTTCATATACTTATAAAAATAGAGTAGAATAAAATAGATGTGACACGGCGTACTAGCGAACATTTATAGTCATGTATCAAGATTTATAGTAATTTATATAATGCTATAACACTTTTTTTTCCACGAGAAAAATACTCTTTATATTCAAAAGGATATAAAAATTTACATGGACCGATCACACGACAGGCTGCTCTCTTTGGAAGAAATGCAAAACGCCTGAAACATTCAAGACTGTCAAGACTTACAACTCAGATTCTTGTCTATATCGCTTCCGATCAATGGATTTCAGACCCAAAATGAAAATGACAAGTCAAATCTTAATCTTGTTTGTAGGTCCTTCATTGCCATCCTCCCAAATTGCAAAGCAGATTTGTCCCGATGGAAGATGCAATGCGTTTTTTGATAGGGTGTCTGCCTCGTTGTTTTCTTCTCGGTAGATGTGTTGGAAAGAGAGATTTCTAAATAGCAAAGCTGCTTCTTTGGTTCTCTCTTTCCAGCATCCAAGAACTACTACCTGGAAATCAGCAAGACCATTTAACCAGTCAATGGTAAGTTTTGAGTCTCCAAGAAGTATCAACTCTTCGGTGTATCGACTTGCCAAGACAAGAGATGCCCAAGCACCTAAAAGCTCTGCCTTTGTGTTTGATCCTTTTCCGCAGTTCAAGGTCCAGCGAATGCAGGAGTGGGAGTTTAGAACGATTTTCCCCCTAGCTCCGCAAAGTGCACCTCCTTGTTGTGAGGCTCAGTCAAACCAGGCCACTATCCTATCAGTGGGGAAAATAAAAGTGTGTCGACTGGAGGGTGAAGCCTTTATGACCAGACTATTGCTTGAAGCTTCCGCAAGAAAGTGGTTTGTAATACTAATAAAAGAAGGAGTCCTCTCTTGAAAAATTTCTTCATTTCTAGCTTTCCATACAAGCCAGTAGAGGTGGATAAGGATCAATTTATGAATGTTGTTTTGCTTGAACCAAATGCGCAAACAGTCTTGAATGCTGGAGCCTGACCATGGAAAGATGATCTTTAGCGCGGATTGGAGGACTGACCAGATCGCTCGAACGAAGGGATAGTGAAAGAACACGTGGAGCGTGGATTCACTGGCCGACTTGCATAGTATACAACGGCTCGGGTCCTCCCATCCATGATCTTGCAGCTTATCCCACATTAGTAATTTGTTTTCGATCAGGATCCACGCAAAAAGTTTGAGTTTTAAAGGGTAGTCGTCCCTCCAAATTCTTTGTCTCCAGCTGGCTTTAAGAGGTTTTCAGCTACCTGATGTCAATGCAAGATATACATTTTTTGCATTGAGCTGGCTCGAGCCATCTCCTCCCGTCCAGATAATAGAATCTGGTTTCTTTTGTAATCTCAGGCCCGATTCTTTGATAGTCGAGATGAAGCTGTCCCATTCGGCTAGAAGCTCGGGCTCAAGTTGAAGATCTGATCCACTGAGCCAAGAGTCACCATACGGTCCTTCTGAGATCTGATAGCAGCATTGATTCAAGAAGATGATGCTTTTAGCATGTAGGTGCACTAGAAGAGAAGGAGAGAGTAAGACTTTTCTCCCCAATCCGAGGAAGCTATCTCTGCCGACTTCAATTAGGCAGCCATTACCCGGATTCCACGAGAGCCACTGTAAAAGAACCGGAAGGGAGGATAAGAGATGTTTCCAGGTTCGAGATCCTTTTGTGGGGCTGCTTGAGGCAAATCCGATCCATAGGTGAACCGGGATTTGACGGAGATATTTCGCAGAGATAACTCTATTCCATAGGCCCGGTTTCGTTAGAATTCTCCACAGAGTATTAGCCGTGAGTGCTTTATAAAAAAGAGGTAGATTTTTGAGGCCCCAACCTCCCATCAGCTTTGGTTTTGATAAAACCTCCCACTTGCTGAGATGAAATCCTTTGTTCTTTTTACTGCCAGACCAAAGGAAGGAGAAGATGAGTTGACGAAGAGAAATCAAAAAAGTTGCTGGGATGTGGGCTAATGCCATCCAAAAAACTGGGATACTTTCCAGTACAACCTTTATCAGGACAAATCTTCCTCCCATAGAGAGAAATCTGTTATGCCAGCTTAGAATTTTGCCTTCAAATTTGTTAATTAGCCAGGCCCAGTCATGTTTTGTGTAGCATGAGGATTTTAAGAATAGTATAAACACTTTTTACTTAAAATAATAGTATAAACAATTATTTAAATTTTATTCAATATTATTTTAATGTTTTTAAATATAAATTTAGAATTTTGAAATTTTGATTTTGTTTATGATAATAAAGGTTTGTACCTAGAAATTGATCATTATTGACTCTAGAGTTAAAATGGATAAATACTTGTATATACTATTTTATATTAATGTTAATAAATAAACTATAAAGTAAAATTAATGATATCTATCCTATAATATTAATATTAAATATCGTATTCATTATTTATTCAATTAATTATTCATTTTTATTTTTATTTTTATTTTTCATTTTTCATGTCTTGCCTATTCAGTGATATACATCTTACACCCAACACTTCCGTCATATACATTTTGCACCCAACAATTCTGTGATGTACATTTTGCATACAACACTTCTATCATTTTCAATTCGACCCCAGACCACTGGAACTCGCAAGCTTCACTATACCTGGCTCACAAGCTTCACTATACCCGGGTTCACAACTTTCGGAAAAACGACTAAGTAACTAGAAAGATAAAGTACAGGGAAAAGAGAAATGGGAAATTGGTTAAGTATAGAAGACGGAAAAGATAAATACACATAAAACTATATATATATGTTAAGTTATTGCACCAAAGGAAATGAAATGCACCTATAAAAATATAGTAGAATAAAATAGATGTGACACGGTGAGTGGGTTGGCGGACTAGCGGGTTCACATTTATAATCATGCTTATGTATCACTAGTCTGACCGACCACATTTATAGTCATGCTTATGTATCACTATTCCGAGCGACAACAACATGAGATTTAGTAATTTATATAATGCTATAACACTTTTTACTTAAAGAATAGTATAAATAATTATTTAAATTTTATTCAATATTGTTTTTAATGTTTTTAAATGTAAATTTGGAATTTTGATTTTGTTTATGATAATAAAGGTTTGTACCTAGAAATTGATCCTTCTTGACTCTAAAGTTAAAATAGACATATACTTGTATATAATATTTTATATTAATATTAATAAATAAACTATAAAGTAAAATTAATGATATATATCCTATAATATTAATATTAAATATCATATTCATTATTAATATGTGATAATGTTTTGTTAAATTTTATTCAATTAATTATTCATATTTATTTTTATTTTTCATTTTTTATGTCTCACGTGTTCCGTAATATACATCTTGCACCCAACACTTCTGTCATATACATTTTGCACCCAACAATTTTGTGATACACATTTTGCAGGAACTAACAAGCTTCAATATACTAGGGTTCACAACTTTTGGAAAAACGACTAAATAACGAGAAAGATAAAATGCATGGAAAAGAGAAACCAGAAATTGGTTAAGTATAGAAGACAGAAAAGAAGGGTTAGTATATTCACATCTGTAATAGATAAGTTTCACCCCTACCCTTATAAGATGATAAATACACATAAAACTATATATATTAATCTATTGCACCAAAGGAAATGAAATGCATGTATAAAAATATGGTAGAATAAAATAGATGTTGACGGACTCAGGGGTTCACATTTATAGTCATGCTTATAAAAATTATTTAAGTATTATTCAATATTATTTTTAATATTTTTAAATGTAAATTTGGAATTTTGGAATTTTGATTTTGTTTTGATAGAATGTCTAAATGAAACTTTTAAATTTTTGAAACATTAAGAATATGCACCATGAAAATTTTCTAAATTTCCTAGGCACCAAGATTATACACGGAAACACTAAGTTTATACACCATGAAAAATTTCTAAATTTCTAAGACACCAAGATTATACACCTTGAAAAAAATTTTGAATTTATGAAATAATTTTTGAAACAACACCTAAAAAACTTTTAAATGTTTGAAACACTAAGATTATACACCATGAAAAATTTCTAAATTTTTGAGGTGCCAAGATTATACACCTTGAAAAAATTATTTCACGCCAAGATTACACAGACCCAACAACTCAAATATGCAACAGTAACTTCAGTCAGTAATTTCCTAAATTTCAGTGGAAGTAAACTTGATTAAAAAATGTGCCGTGATAAAAACCAAGGTAGGGAATTTATAATACTTCTTTAAATACTATTACATTTATATAACATGCTTAATTTAAAAAACGAAAGTAAATAAGTCCAGAATATTATAACATTTTACCAAAGATTTATAGTAATTTATATAATGCTATAACACTTTTTACTTAAAGAATAGTATAAACAATTATTTAAATTTTATTCAATATTATTTTTAATGCTTTTAAATGTAAATTTGGAATTTTGATTTTGTTTTGATAGAATGTCTAAATGAAACTTTTAAATCTAAAAAAAACTTTTAAAATTTTTGAAATAATTTTTGAAACACAATCACCTGAAACTTTTAAATTTTTGACACACTAAGATTATACACCATGAAAAATTTATAAATTTATGAGGCACCAAGATTATAAGGGGGAACACTAAGTTTATACACCATGAAAAATTTCTAGATTTCTGAGACACCAAGATTATACACCTTGAAAAAAATTCTGAATTTATGAAATAATTTCTAAAACAACACCTAAAAAACTTTTAAATTTTTGAAACACTAAGATTATACACCATGCAAAAAATTTTAATTTCTGAGGCACCAAGACTATACACCTTGAAAAAATTATTTCACACCAAGATTATACAAACCCAACAACTCAAATATGCAATTACAGTAATTTCAGTCAGTAATTTCCTAAATTTCAATTGAAGTAAACTTGATTAAAAAATGTGCCCTAATAAAAACCAAGGTAGGGCATTTACAATACTTCTTTAAATACTATTACATTTATATAACCTGGTTACTTTTAAAAACGGAAGTAAATTAGTCCACTATGCTCCCACACTTTCATGCCACACTTTGATGTACATATCATGTCTTAAATGCATGATATGTCGTGTTAATGACATCAGGATTGGGGACATTGGACTTACCCAAAATATACATTCCATTAGTGTCCAATTTTCCTACGAAACTGTAATTTTCATAGCCTATGAAGTAGATAAAATCCCAAGTTCTACCGCTAATGCCATTTTCACATTTTTGTGGGACGATAGTTGTTGCATCTTGTGATACAGAACAACAGGTCCAACTGTGGATGCAGGAAACCAACCTTGCAAAGTTGAAGCAAACAAGGGCGTAGGATCTCAACCCTGCAAACTGGAAGAACGGGTCTAACTGCCCAAATTCACTACAGACAATATTGTATCCAAAAATCGAAGGAAAATGTATTGTAACACGCATGTTAAGTAAACATTTAAGGCTGTGAGGCCTATTAGGTAAACATTTAAGAAAGAATGTGTGTGGAAAGCCTCTTTAAGTACGTTAAGTACTTTAAGTACTTAATCATAATAATAAATAAAATTAATAATAATAACAATAGTACAACAAACATAAAAATATTTATAATTAACAAAACTTAGGATAAATTTAGCTAACAGAAAATGCTAAGACAAACATTCAAACTAATGCTAGCATTAATCCACCTTCGAGCAATGTATAAGAAAATATATGATTCAGAGAGACCGTATATGATCAAAAACTTTGGATATGCTAACATATAAAACATTGGGAATAACAAAGCTGGCAATAAGACCTCCAATCTGTTATCCAATCAGATCATGACATATATGGTATTTTTTATTATATAAAAATCAATGTTTTTAGTTCCCTAGTTCCAACAATAGATATTATGCAAATATTTGTGGTCAAATAACAAACTAATATGAAGTCAACGAATTATCGATCGCTATAGTCCCTCTAGGCCTTCGGCAAGGACTAAAAAGTGATCATAGTTAAAAAGATACATACATTTGTTTTCAAACATCGTGGTCTAAAATATTAACTTTTCCAAATGTTCAATATACTTCATCAACTTTATACAAATAATTTATAGTTCTATCATTTATGTTGTTTGTTTCTATCTATGTGTCCCTATATGGAAGTACACATTATTCAATGCAAGGACTAGCCATGCATGGTTGTCTCCCTTTAATATAATTTGTATGTGATTTGTTTGGTATGTCATGTGATTGTGCTATGATGGGTTTGATTGATATGATTGGTTATATGTATGAGGTAATGCAATTTATTATTTTATGATTTGTTTGATTTACATGATTTATTTGTTTGATTTGTATGATTGGTTTATATGTATAAAGTAAAGTAATTTATTATTTTACGATTTGTAATGTATTGTAATTTGTTTGATTGTAACGTGATTTTGTTTTATAAATATATATTATATATAAGTGTTCTCACATGAATATGATGGTAGAAAAAGTGGCAATGAGATGCTTAAGAATGTGTTCACACATTAATACATTCACATTACAAACATGTTAACTTTCTTATAAATGTGTATGCATTTGTGAGCTTACAACCTCGGCGTTTCTCGAATTACCATGGAGGCTACCAACTCAATGCCAACTAAGCATTCTTAAGAGCACATGCACATTCCTAAGAACACATGCACGTTCCTAAGAATGTGTGCACGTTCTAGTAATGCACACATGTTCATGTAATGCTAATTTGGAAAAAAGAGTTGCGACCAATCCATTGTTACCAACAAACTACATTGTGTGTTTTATGATTTCTTGAGAAAATTAAGGAGCTCGATTTCAGGAGAGCTTGACAAAGCATTGTAGGACTCTATTGATGTGATCATCAAATGGTTCTAGGTAAGTATTTCATTGGATTTGATTGTTTTTTTTTATTTCATAATTTATTTAAATTATTAAAAAAATAAAAATTAATTTTCCCTTATTAAAATCTAGCATACTTAATTAACATGGAGCCTACACCTAGAGAAAAATCAAACCTAACATCACCACATAAAGATAGATCAGACCCCAACCCATATCCAAGAAACATAAAAATGAATTTGATGTAGAGTTGAGGTCACTAACAACCCTTATATAAAAATTAAGAAATACCAGAGAGCCCTCACGGTTTTCACTCGCCACATACCTATATACCATTTTTATTTTTATTGCAAATGCCCAAATCCATTTAACATGCATTTATGATTACAGGGACATAATGTTTGATTATTTTAGGACGGGTCTAGATAAAAACTAGGTCAAAGACCTCAACATTTCAAAAAAATACTTGATGACATTATTTATTGACCTAAGAAMTGGAACATAGCCTCCATTCACAAAGAAACACATTTGTATGGACTGATACACCTTCCAACCATTTGTAGACAATTGGATGGATAGCTAATTCATGGTATTTGGAAAACCTCTCATCAATAATAGGGAGGTGCTTTGTATTTCCTTAGGAAACTGTGAGCTAAGTTTGTTTTAGGTCACCATGTCAACTACTTTGGCATTGGTGAATTCTAAGGGGTGGGTCGTGGGTCCGTATAGGAGAGACAAAATGCTAGGTGTGACCCATTAATAGGTCTTCATCCTCCTAGGTAGAGGCCTAACTCCCCTACCTAACATCCTCCCATAGTAGAAAACATTAACTAGACCTAGACATCCATATCCACCTTGACTCATAGCCTGGTGCAACATAGCACATTCATAACATTATCCTACCATGAGAGACCTTCAGGTGATGTTGGGGAATGAGTTGGGCCTTTAGGCCTTGTAGCATAGTTTATCCAAGAGAGATCACATGGATAGACTAATCATTCACATCCTAGTTCATGTGACCTTCACATATGTTCAAGATGTGGGCATACTTGTTAAGGGTCGATGGAGGCCACTAGACATTAAATTTTCATCGAGGTTAGTATCTTGATTGTCTCTTATATATATATATATATATATATATATATATATATATATATAATTGGTTAAAGAAAAAAATTCATACAATTATATATCATATAATTAGATATAGAAAAAATCAGATGATGTGTGTAGTTGCTACACTTAGATGACAGACCCTCGACACTTGCATATGCATCAATGTTAGTTTCCACCATTGATGTAGCAGTAACAAAAACCTCCTTGTAAGGTGTACCATGCATGCAGGTATGGTTGGAACTTTGTTTAGCCTTGCAATCACAATGTATATGCATGGAAGTTTATGGATATGTAGGAGCTTTAGTATTTTTTAGATACACATCTGAGACAATTTATGTCATATTAAAATACAATTTACGAATTTTTTTTGGATACACATTAATGTACAATTTATGTAATATTAAAATGTGTCATTATCTTGATCTTCCACCTATCCCATAAGTCTCCCCTTTTCCTCCATGTGGCCTAATTCCATGTCATCCTTCAAGATTGTTAATCTGCCATTTAGTCATTTTTCATTTACTTTATCCTTTCATCATCATTCCCTTCATCACTAATATTTTTGCATTTGTCTATTTCTACCCTATATGAGCTTAATGTGGCATACTTACACTAAAATGGTTGATTTCCCATGTTTTGATGATTACTTAAGGTAGATATTGTGGTTTCCTAATTTGTGAAATTTAGCAGTTGTTGCTTGTTTTGGTAGTCAAAATTTCCACGCCATTTCTAAATAGATGAAGATAAATCTCGAAAATATAAAATATGGGTTTTGTATAGAATAGAATCATTTAGGCGATACTTGTTGAAAAACCACAAAAAGTGCAAAGCAAGGGGCATATGGTTGAGATTTCCAAAATTGGTCATTCTGGTAACTAGCCTGCAATTTTGGTAGCTAAGTGGTTTGACCAAGTTGCGACCCATATCCACGAATTTGGGCACATGGATCTCATGGAGTATGATGTTATTATCCTCTTCAAACTATCTTATATCAAATCTAAGATTTGGTGGAGGATATATCCACATGTTTAAGATCTAGGATTTGTTAGTTACAAATCCACTTATTTAGGATCTAATCTCATATTGTTGTAACTCCTTTTCATTTTGTGAAGGAGAGGCTATATGTATAAATACGAGAGGATATCATTCAGTTTAGATAGTTACATAGTTAGAGAATTGAAGGAGAGGTTAGAGAATAGAGTTACATATTGAAGAGAAGGATCATTGCAATCATTGTAATCCTTTGGATGCTGGAATAGAGAGCTTGTTGTTACAGATCAAGAGTTATCTATTGTAGTCTTTATTGGTTTTATATTCCAAGAGAGGAAAGGCCCCCTCTATTTGGTATACGCTACCCAAATAGTTTCCCTTTTGTTGTGTGATGTTATTTCAGTAGTTGTTCATTTCATTTCCTGTTCATTTCTTTATGCTCTTTCATTTATGCAAGTGTGGTTTCCCTACAGAGTTAGGCATTGAAGGTTGAGTTTCTTTAGTGATCACAAAACCGGTTAATGCTATTGCTTGTCAACCAAAGGACTGTGGTTAATGGTTGAAATAGAATTCCAGTGACCAAATTGAATTTTGTAGCCTTTCATTTCTACAATTTCATTTCTGCAAGTGTGATCTACCAAGTGTGGTGTGCATCAAAGATCTGAATACAGTGATTTTCCAAGTGTGGTGTGCATCGAAGATCTTCCAAGGTTTGTTAACACTAGGAATCCAAGAGATAGATGAGAAGATATAGGAATTGAACCTACAACATAAGATCCTATGATTTTAATTCTTTTTCTTGAGTGCATTTTATTGAAAAGTTTGATTAAGCTACAAGAATTAGTTGAGCCATGAAGTAGCTAATTGATCATTGTAACAGAGGACTTGTATGCTTGACTCTAATTCTTGGAAGTGTCTTGTCAAACAAAACATTTTTCATTCATCTTGCTTAGCTTAGAGTTAGTTTCCTACTCATGCATATATTTTGTAGGCATCTCACAAGATTATGAGCTCCCTGGTTGATAATTTAATGTAAAGCAATTTAAGCAATTAGATTACTCGACACTCATAATACATTTTATAAATCAAACATAGTGTCCAAAGCATAAAAATCTATTGACACATGTGGAGGGGAAAGAGGAGGAGGAGGAGGATTGGTGGATGATGACACATGTGGAGGAGAAGGACAAGGATCGATGGATGGTGACACAAATGGAAGAGGAGGAGGATCAGTGGATGGTGATGCATGTGGAGGAGAAGCAGGAGGATAGGTGGATGGTGCATAAACATGTGGAGAGGAGGAGGAGGAGGATCAGACGTGGATGGATCAGACACATGTGGATGGGAAGCAGGAGGATCGATGGATGGTGTAGTTGAATCATGTGGAGGAGAAGTAGGAGGAGGAAGAGGACCATGTGGTGTAGTAGAGGATGTAGATGGGTATTTTGATGAACTAGATGGAGTCGGATCATGATCAAGACCCCTTAACCTCTCAATGAGGTTGATGACACCACTAATATGATGCACCAAAAATGTCATGTCATGAGGAAGACTCCTCCATATCGTAGAGAGATATGGTACCCATAATATGTCTCTAACCAGTGTGGGTACCACTCCATGACTAATCATGACACCACATAAGTGATCCACCACCTCTATCTTGACTCTCTGATCCATCCTACATGGCATGCGGGGTCTCTGTATTGCAGGTTGGTCCTCTTCCTCCTCCATCTCCTCATCCTGTTGAGGAGGATCATCCCAAACATATGTGCCAATATCTACAAAAAAATAGATAATAATAATAAGATAATTGAAACAAAATGTTACAATATATTACATGTGCATTAAATAAGACATACAAATATGAAACTAGATTTATCAAAACATAATGATAATATTACCTCTCTCATCCGGTGGCTTGCCTATTGTAAATAGGATGTTTGGACATCCTCTCCAATCCATCCCCGCCTAATGGGTATTGTAAAATATCGAGGACATGATTGTCCTCTCTAACCAATAAATCACATACATCCCTACCGACTGTAGTAATGGGAAACTCAAGCTGGACCCTCTTGGGAAAAATCCCCCCCACATGTGCATATGCACATCAAGCATAGGCCTAGCATGAAAATGGGGTACTACTGGTCGAGTGGCATAAAACCTCTCAAAAAATAGTGTAAATAAATCTAATGCAAATGGGAAGAATCTCGTCCCATTTAGAATGATGCGACAATGATTTAATGAAAAATAAAACTATCTCAAAAAATATTTGACCACCTAATCACTCAGGGCCTTTGCATTGAACTATCTACATAATGAAACAAAGAGAAACTAATGTGCTTCCCATAAGAGCTAATGTGTGATAGTGCTGAGATAATAAGACACGGAAACCTAACCTCCTCTCTATCAAATGAATATATCCGCATCTAACCACCACAAACCTGAAACATCCAAGAGGAATGAATGTCTAGACAGACATATCTCTACATATGTCGGATGGGTCTCTCCCGCAACACCATCCGGTAGCTTAGGGAACTGGGGCAAAGCCTCCCCCCTACTAGACAACCCAATTATGAAACAAATATCCTCATCTATGGTATGATACCACATATTGGGACCACCCCTGAATGCATGTCAGCCATGATCCCAACAATGGATCAATTGTTGTAACACCAAAGAGTTCCCCCTAAGAGATGTGCCCTCCTCATAAAACTTGAGGATTCCAACATCCATGAAAGGGGCATGTGTTTGTTGTGAAATAGGGTGATGGAATAACACCAAATAAAGTTGGTGCTTATATTGACCAAGAACTAGACATTTGTTTAATACACAAAAGTTGGCCACAAGTTTTAGACCACCTTTCAAATTCCATTCAAACTTTCAAATAAACTTCAAATTTCACTAAATACTCTTCAGCAAAATCGATAGAGTAAATCGAAATGTAATGGGTTTATTGTAAATAAAAGGGAATCCAAGACTATAAATCCCAAGATACGAATTTTCTCATCCAGTAGCCCTCATCAAATTCGTCGGCGACGACTCTTCTCCAAACCGGTAGCAGCTCTATAGCACCTCTTCAAACTCTGGCAGACAACTCTTCTCCAAACTGGCGGCAGCTCTGTGGATCTTCTTCAAAATGGTGGGAGACCAACAGGCCATACAACATTCTAACGTATTCTTCACGGTCAGAGAGTCGCAAACAACAACAATCTCTCCTTCTCCCAACCGATGGCTCTGATACCATGAAAAATAATACAAAACTACAAGTAACTAACTGAAATCACTTGTTCTTTAACACACATCATATCGGTCCTGGACCGAACTCCGTTGCCGATTTTTAAGACCAAAAACTGTGCTCCTCAGCACGACCACTCGCTGAAGCAATAAAAATTCTTGTTACCTCCCACCGAAGACACTTCAGACGGTCATTCGGCTTATCGAGGGTTTCACAAGTTTTTTCAAAATCTTCTTCTCTCGTCTCCTGTCTTTGACTTCACACTGTAACAACAAGACGACTCCTACGATTTGGATTTTTTAAGTAATTTATTTTAATTTTGCTATAAAAAAATATTGGAATTATAATTTTTTTCTAAATTTATATTTTTATTGTAAAAGTGGATTCAACCTATCCGTAAACTTTTATTTCCACGAGTACAATCTTAATAATTTGAAATTTACACAATAATATTAGGTTTTAGATAAAAATATCCAAAAAAGTTTAACGTGAAAAGTTGAAATTGTATCATGTTTGGATTAATCTCTTGTAATTTAAACGTTATACTCTTGTAATTTAAAAGTTATACTTGTAATTTATATGTCTTTGTGGAAATTTGGTTGGATGAAATCTCAATTTTATGTTTTTTAAATTGTATTTCTGAATATAAAAATGGATTTAGCTTGTTAAAATTTTTTTGACATTTGGATTATACAGATTTAATCACTCAAATCTACAAATCCCAAACAATTTCTTACCAAATTTTAGGTAAAATTAAACAATAAATATCCCCTAAAAAAACCAAAACATAAAACTACAACTTAATGGGAAAAGGGCAGTGACACAAATCAACGGATTTGTCATTGATGGTCGTTTTTTTGCAAACAAAAGCCAGGCCTTCAGTTTTTTTGTAAACAAAAGCCAGGTGTAACACCCTGTTTCCCTCAGTTTGTAAAAATAACTATACTGGCCAAGAACAGTGGCAAACTCAAAAATGTGAATCTGTGATGTGAATGGACCTTGTGAAAAAGGTCGATGAATGTGAATAATATATATATATA
>JASDQU010100968.1:238453-292329 GCA_032191745.1 Picea mariana | reverse complement strand
TATATACTGAGGGCAGACACTCTTTCAGATCTCACAGACGTGAGTGAAAGATTGGCCCAGATGATACAGTTTTTATCATAACATTGTTTCTATGCAGGATGCTCTCAGATGTTTGTTATGAAGACTATATGACAGTAGATGAGAACTACTGTGGTGAATATGTTTCACTATTGCTAATCAAGTACTCGTGTGTTACTTCATGTGGTAGTTAACCACTGGATTGTAGTTGTGTACTACAGGAATAGACACAGGTGTGTTCTATAAATTGATATTGTACCAGTTGTCATAAGAGATTATCCAGTCGGATAATAATGACAGGTGCTCGTGGTGCTACTAGTTGTATGGTCTGTTGTGCTCAAGACCATTCTATTGTTGTACTAATTGCCTTGAAGACAATCAACAGTTTATTGGAGATGATGATCATTCAGGTGAATGATGAACAGAGATTTTCAGACGGAAAACAGTTCAGAGCCTTTACTCCACCTGTATCACTCTATGGTGAGAGTGACTTATTCAGCATCATATTACTCAGATGAAGTATGGTTACGAAAGATGATGCAGCTGATAGTAATGGTGATGCTCATGATCTAGTCATGAAATAGTCTAGATGACTATATTGATGCTACCGGGTAAATGGTATGTTTTGTGCTCAAGTCCATTACCTGTAAATACCTCTCTAGCTAGGAGGGAGTGTTAATATTATGGTAGCTGCGGGAGGTATTTACCTCTACATGTGAACCCGACGAGAATAGAAGACTCCGGGAAGCAAGAGAAACCCTAATGAATTGGCTAATAACCCTAGAAGCATTGTCAGCTCAAGAATATAATTTATATTAGGCTATTGGCCTCCAAGAGAAGAAGTCGGCCAGAATTAATAATAATATATTGAACAGACACCTATCCAGAAGGAGAAGTCGGCCCCAGTAAACTGGCAGGATTACTATAAATACAGGGCGCCAGTTTCTCATTTGTCACATCTCAGGACTGCAGCTTTCCCAGTTGGTGCGCACTGCAAGTGTAGCTGGTGTGCAGGTTTGGAGGAGGGTTGCAGGTGCAGCTGCAGCAGCAGAACGTTTCAGTATTTGGCTTGGATATCTCTTGGTTAGGGTTTGGACTATCTGATCAGCTTTTTGTGATGCGCTATCCTTGGGGAGAGATGCGCTGCTTCTTGTTTGGCTATCTAGCCTAGGGTTTGCTTCCGAAGGAATTCTCAGATCAAGGTTAAGGTGCTCGGAGGGAGGCTTCGACCTGTGGTTGGGAGACGAGGTTATCGTCGTGGTAAAACGAGCACACCATCATATATATTCTAACATCATATTCCAGTGTGACTCTTCATATTCCATTAACCAAGCCCTAATTAAAAGATCTCCTTTGCCTAATTAAAAAATCTCTAAGCAGCATCATCGTTTTATATATTTTGAATTTTCTTCTTGTTCCCTATAAATTTTGGGCGAGCTTCAACTTTTTCCAGACACTCATACCCACATACCCCATGTCTCCATTCCAAAAACTCGTGCACAATAAAATGGTAGACTCCTAAAAAGAGAATTAAAAATCTATGACACTCATACCCACCTACCCCACCCACATCCCCGCATTCCAAAAACTCATGCATGATACAATGGTGGACTTCTAAAAAGAGAATAAAAAATCTATGGCACTCATACCCACATACCCCACCCACATTCCCGCATTCCAAAAACTCATGCATGATACAATGGTAGACTTCTAAAAAGTGAATAAAAAATCTATAAGATGAATAAAGTTAAATTGAAGGTTAATATGGTTCATGAAGAAAATAATGTGAAGTCGCAAGGTTAAAATATGATGGATTTCAAAAGATTATATGATTACTTAAAGGTTACTATTAGGTTATTTTGTCAAAGTATATATACATTAATGATGTAATAAGTAATGGAAAGTGATAAAATTGTTATGAATCAATATTATTGTTGTTACTATGTTCATTAAAAAGGCTTAGTGAACCTAATACAGGTTTCCAGGAAACTGAATTTAAAACTGTCTTCCCTCTTGACGTTATTAGGTATTTTCTCAATTTCTAGGGTTTCTCTAACTAAACCTTGAGGTGTAATGTTGAGTTTGGCAAGGACTTGGGGCTTGTCAAAACTGATGGACCGTTTGGTTCTATCCAAATTTCACACTAAAGCTGATTTGTTTATTCTGTCATGTCTAATATCATATGTGTGTTCAGTTAACCTAAATTGAACATACCGACTAGTTTGACCAAAATAGGGGACGCCACAAAAGCAAGGGATTGCATAGACACCTTAGGTTTGGAGGGGCTGAAGTTGGTCTTTAATAAGTTTGATGAAATTTTAAAGGGTTTGATAAGGGTTGTAGACAGTATTAATGTATTTTCTTCTAATGAATCTAACAATTTTATCAGGAATCCAATGGATGAAGATAGGTGAGATCGAGACCCTTCATTTTCACATAGGTGATGGGAGCATTGTTGGCTGGATTTCTGGAAGGCTTTCTTGATTCGTTTGGTAGAGCACATAGTCCACGCCATTTCGTTTAAGCGCACTCAATAGATAGACATTTCTTAATTGATATGATCTGGTCAGAAATACCAAAGGCTCTAGTTGCAAGAGTTTTTAAGACACTTTCTTTTTGAAGGAGGTGCAGGGATTTATGTCAGCAGGAATTTTTTAGCTTATAATATTTACTGCTTCATTGACGGGAATCGTTGTGAATAGAGACATAACTTCAAAGCTAGCAAGCACATTATCTTTTGAGATTTGAAGATTTTTTATTTTGCTAACAAAATAATTTGAATTACGAACAAAAGGAGTGTGGCCTACTAAAGGTTTAATAGACTTGGCAAAAAATCCAGTTCATGCTTGTGTTGGAAAATTTACAGTGCGAACAATGGGTCTCAAGGTAATACCTTCTTTGTGCACTTTAAGCCATATAATCTGGGGTGAGAATGGCCTTCAGAACTAAATTCTTTTTGTTGAGAGAATCCAGAGTGCTATCCCCTTCTCAAATTTCCAGTTCAGATCAGGAGTTGGCTTGATTCCAGCTTTCTTGACCAGCTGTTTATGATATAGAGATTCAGATGCATGATTATTGATTGATCTACTAGAGGTTAAAAATTATACAAGCATGTTTCGGCAAGCAGACTGGCACCTGATCATCTCTTTTCCTCGGAACATAACAGATATGGTGCAGACTTGAACGACTTTAAAGCCAACACACCAAACATTGTTTTACATGGCGACTCTCAGCTTCAAGAAGATGCAGCTTGCTGACAAAGAATAGCAGATTTGAGTGATTGATATCATCAGTTGTTGGAAAGCCTCCCTTGGTTTGCTTGATGGTGATTTTTGTGCCGGTATGACAAAATCCACAGCACCTTTTTATGAAGGTCTTGTGTCTTCGTAAAAACTTGGTGTGTAATTGTATAATTAATATCAGACCTAGGCTCCTTTTGGGAGAGTTGGTTATGATTGACTTGGAACACTTACTTTGGAACCTTCTGCATGTACCATTGACATTTGGATGTCAGCGCCTATCTTGGGGGAATTTACTTGTCATGTTAGTGTGCTTGGTGGCTGATCAGTATGAAGGCTGATTCGTACAAGCAGACTTGAGCGCCTTCACGTGTGAATATCTCTGCTGGGTCTTTATGCCATGGATTCTTTGCATAGCACTTGGTGTGTATAATTAATATCAGACCTAGGCACCTTTCTGAAGAGTTAGTTATGACTGACTTGGAACACTTTGGAACATTGACAATTGGATGTCAGTGCTCGTCTTGGATTATTTACTTGTCATGTCAGTGTGCTAGGGGGGTTGAGTTAATGCACCTTTTTTTATACTTGTTTCAGTATGAAGGCTGATTCGTACATGTAGACTTGAGTGCCTTCATGTGTGAATATTTCTGCAGGTTTTTTCCAATGGATAAGGTACCTTCTTTTGGACCTAATCTCACATCTTTATGACACGGACTTTCTTCTGAGTCTATTCAACACCCCTAGGATAAGAATCTTGACATGCTTCATGCTGAGCATTTATGGTAGTCTTAGGCACTTATTTGGAAGTATGCTTCACGCTATATTTGTGCACTCTTGAGGACACATCTTTACCTGCTATTCAAGTTTACTTGGTACATTTTCCTTGGAGGGCATTATGTGATTTTTATTAAAGGTTTATTTGAGGCCAGGATCAGCGCTATTCTTTGAGACCACCGATGATTGTGACAGACTTAAGCACCTAGGTTTGAAGAGACTACATTCAGATTTCGAGGATCTTTTTTCAGATTCTCTGGAGGATATTCTTGACAGATCCTGGTGCTTATCCTTGAAGGTTTTATTGTTTTATGCTTGGGGTTATTATGGACCTGACGAGCTGGTCAGTTTGAGAACGTATCCATGGCTTTCAACTTGTTTATTCTTGGATTCTGTTTATAACTTTTATCTCAGCCTTTGTGGTTCTGTTCCTGGCAAGATTCAGCGTTTTGATTGAAGGTTTTTTGTGCTTTTGAGTTGGATATATCAGGATGATCTCAGCATTGATCTTTGAGGCTTCTAGTGTTTTCTTCAAGCTAATTTAGAGAGATTCTATTGAGATGAAGGCAGATTAATTTCAGAATTTTTCTATAGGTGTTATACGAAAATATAGTTTTCATCTTTGAGATGTAATCATTTGACTGCAGAATTATTGTATAATATGTGTGCGCATTATATTATCAAAAGAAAAAATAAGCAAATATAGATAACCACCTCTAAAGAAAGTCAATTTTGAACATGGCCACTTATTTTCCAAATCAATTCAACTACCTTCAGATATTATGTGATAAAGTACTCCTTTTGAAAGGCGGTCATAAACTTCAATTATGATAAAGAGATGCATATTGGCAATAGCTTTTAATTTTACATTCACTTCAGGGCATAGTTACCAAATAAGAAATAGAATCCAGATACATATATTACATGAGAAGGAAAAAATTTCGTAAATGAAAAATCAAGTACAAAAAAATATGGGGGTATACATCTCACAAATGCGATAAAACATGCAATGTTTTCCAAAATTTTAGAAAAATAAAAAATACAAGTAAACAAATTTAAAGATTTTAGACTATAAAGTTAAGACTAATATATATGTTTCCTCCTTGGAGGTCACAAGTTCAAATCCAGAGGGGAGTAGGGTATGTACACTTCCATAGACTTTAGCAGTCAAATCGCTGCGCGGAGGGGATCCCTTGTCCCACAAACAAGGGGGTCTCATACACCAATTTGGTGTTTGGCTTGGTCGTGACCTTAAAAATAGATTATTATTATTGGTATTATTATCAATATCACTAACATTATAAAACATATAAAAGTAATATATAATTATACAAGTTATAACTAATAATACCAATGATTAAGGCTCAATAATAATATTATAATATTAATTTTAAAATGTATTCGATATATATTATATATAGCCTAATATTGTTATAGCAATGTAGATCAATCTGAACCATAGATCCATCAAGTGTCAAGAGGGATCAAATCAGTGGAGCTGCAAAACATTTTTAGAGAAGCAAAACTTCAGGAAAGGTTTGCACCTCGAGCGATTTGATCACTCTTGGCGGTTGATAGATATAGGGTTTAGATGGATCTGGCTGGTCACTTAATTTTCAACTATCCAAATTCAACTTTTCTTATTTTTATTATAATTATTCTTTTATTATTTGTTGGTGGACTTAATCCACGTCATCGTTACAGATATTCCTTATGTTACACATCACCCTCCCCTGTGTTGTAGAATCAAAATATGCCTATGTCATAAGGTTTGTCGAACTTCAACCTTGAGGTCCAAAATTTGACGAATCTAAAAAAAAATGGAGGTTGGTTGAGGTTCAACCTTTGACCGAGTCTGCATCTCAAGCTCGTAATCTATCCTAGTAGTTTTGATGTCCATCATAACATTTTTTATGTTTATTGATGTTGATTTCTTACTCTTTTATGTCATATTTCATTTTAAAGTTAATATTTATATATATTTAGAAAATGTACATAGACGAACCTAATGGAAAACCTCATCCAAACTTCAACGTAAAATTCAAAATCGAACCCAACATCGTTGTTGAACCCAAACTCAAACCCAAACCATGTGACTTAGGAATGTGCCTTTAAAAATAGTAAATGTATATGACGGAATATCTGTATGGACAACTAAATTTTTATTTGTAGGGTTAGTTGTTTCTCTAGCCACAAATATGATTGACAATAGTCCAACAACAAGAACTTGAAGCTTCCCAATCCCATTAACATTGTGGTGGACTATCCCCTCGGCCTCCACAACCAAATCCAAACCCTTTATCGAGCTAGCAAGTTTAAGGAAGCCATGCTCAACATCGTGTATGCCATGTATTCCAACTGCTACCCCACTGTTTTCACTTACTACTCCATCCTCGATGCCCTACATCGGATAGTTATAAGCACTAGACATGGAAGTGGCATTAAATCTTTTGAAAAGTTTAAACGATCATATTCATATTTGGTGAGATGGGGAGGATGACCTAACTAGACCGACAACGTTGACACTAGTAGGCCAATCAATGAGCTAGTGCATGCACACAACTTGTGCAAATTGTCCCGACCCTAAAGGCTCAACTCATAGCAATGTGGTTATTTTCACGAATGAGCTTTTTTTTAGGATTTTTTAGGGCTTTCATCTACCCCATACCATATCAATATTGAGCCAAATAATTAGAACGAATTGAATTATTAGCAAATTCCCATACATGAAACGAGCGGATTTGGTAAAAATCATGAAGGGGTAATATTAGGGATAATCTACGGGTTTTTTCCTGTTTTTTACCGGTCTAGTCTGGTTTTGCATTTTGGGGGTCGACTTTAAATGGCCACTAAAGTCCAAAAAAAATCATGCTACAACAAATAACTACATATCTTGAAGATCATTACTTATATTAGGATCCTCATCATCAGTGTCACCCTCTAAGCATTAAAATAAGATAGAAAAAGCTTAACATGCCTAATAAGTGATTTTACTTGAGTGAAGGGTACATTTTGACTAGGATCGTGAAAGAAGAGTTCAAAAATCTATGTCACCAACATCGAGGTACATAGAGGGCTTGGTGCTCTTGATTAAATTCCAAATCCATACACTCATGCATGATAGAATCCAGTGGAAACGTTGCAATTCTGCCAATCTTGAAATCTCAAAAACTGTTAAGTCTGTTGAATTTTGAATGAGACCAAAAATTTTACTTTCTCCATATGAAGTCCAATGAGGTTGGAACCACTCTCAAACATCCTGAAACAATTAATAGTAATATTAAAAATTTAAGTAAAAAAATGACATTCTCCTTTATTTTTCATTTTCATCCTTTTACTTTAAGAATTTAACATTACCATTACCCTTGACCCCCTCTACCTTGTAGAAATTATCTGAGGTCTTATGAGGCTGCCATCTAAGGTATGTCCTTGACCTTAGTATGGCTCTAAGTTTCAACTGTATGGCCATCTTCTTTTGCTGTTTTAGGACACCAAACAGTCATCCCACTTTCTGCTCAATGTTTTATAGGTTAAGTGCTCTTTTAAGGTGCCCTTGCAAGTGTTTTCTTATCTCAATGTTAGCACATGCAATCTAACTTAAAACATATAACACTACCTCTAGATCTTGAACTTTAAAATGTTGATCTACACTACTAAACATGCATAAATTTGACACAGGTATTTTTGGTCAACATGATCCTGGATAAACCCCCCCCGGGGAAAACCAGTTTGGGATATATGTCTATATAATTGTGATTAAAGCAAGAGATACAACAAGTAATGAAATACAATGGAACTTGTATACATAGCAAGCTCCTCACGAGCCTTGCCACAAGATCCAGAGAAAGAAGTGCCCAAACTCTGGTGCGCCCTCTCCCTTTGTTGCCCTCTGTACTGAATTGAGGCGCCCAAGCTCATCTGTAGCCCAATAAAGAAATCCCTCCACAGGAATGTCCTCTCCTATGCTGCCTCTCCATAGAAACTGTCAGAGCTCAAATCCTCCAAGCAGATCTGCTACCAGGTAGCTGCCAGTGCTCAACTCATGTGCCCTCCTCCAAGCAGAAATGATCACAATAAATAAACTGAACCTGAAACTGAAAGTCTCTCTCCACAGAAACTAGCGTCCAAGCTCTCCTCTCCTAATGCATCAGACCTCAACCTGATCTGACAAGTCCTCCTCTCCTCATGAGCAAATGATGAATAATAAATGCGCCCCTCCTTCTCTTCTCCAAAACTCTCAAGTGAAGAATGAGTCTCCAAAATGCCTTTACCCTCTCTTTAGCCTCCTCATGCCAACCCTAGATTAGATCTAGCCAAGTCTAATCAATGGGTGAGATCAACTCCAATAATCTCACTAAGGAAACACACTTTCCTTAGTTGCTTTATGTCTATTAATTCACCCACATTGTGAATTAATTGTCACTTTATGACTTAAGTGACATATTTCACTTTTGACTTAAAACTCCTAAGTCAAAGTGAAATTAGAATCATAAAGTAAAGTACAAGGGTAATAGTCTTCCCCCCTTTGTGCTTAGAGACTCATAAGCACATGGGGACCACTTTCCAAGGTACCCAAATCTCAACATACCTAAAATTTGATTTTTCCCCCAAAAGAATTTCAAATCCACCCCTTTATGTGCGTTGTACGGGTGTTATACGAAATCGTACGGAACCAGCCAATTCCGTGTTTTTGGCCGATTCTGTATGGAACCAGCAGGTTTCATACGAGACCGACCAAAAACAGTTCCAGGTCACTGGTCTAACTGTTTTTGCTCAGAAGGTCGGTCCGACCAGCCAGTTTTGTCGGACCGAGCCAGTTTTAATAACACTGGGTGAAGCTAATGCATCTCACAACTAACAAAAGATATCCTTTGGCGAAATAGTGATGATTGGGGGGTATCTATTCCACCAAAGTAACTAAAGATTTGCACCTACCCCAACTGCAAGAAACAACCCAATTGCTTGGGAAATATAGCCCACAAGGGGTGAACATGTCCCTAAGGCTATTTTAACCTTGTTACAGAATAGCAACAACCCCACTTTAACGAGATTAAATATTTTTGAATAACAGAAAGTAACATTCTCAACAAGCGATCACCTTACACATACATAAACAAAGCATGTACACAAGTACATTAGGGGAATATAATAAACAAAGCTAAGAAACGGGACACGCCCCCCAAGGCCTATGTGTCCATATCCCACATGTCCTAAAACATCACACGTGTCAAACTCATGTTCGACACGTGCCCTAGCATATCTAAAGGAATCATCATGCAAGGGAGCAAAACAAAGTTAGAAAAAGCGATTTTCCCCTCTTTTTCACTTTCAAGCACAGGAAAAAGCTCTAATATTCTACAGGTGATCAAGAAAAAAAATTGAAGGGCTTTTAAAGTTTTAGGAGATTTGAAGGCATTCTAACTTCCTACATTTGTCATTCCTCCAACAACAACATTCTTCTTCATTCATACCATGGAAATCATGGCTCAATCATCAAGGGTTGATGGTAAAGTTCAAAAGAAACGGAAAAATGTCATTGTTGACGTTGCCACTTGTCCTCAAAGTCCATCTATCGTTGTCAATGCTCCATCCGTTGTAGGTGGAGTTGCTAGTGCTGCAAATAACCCTTCTATAGAAAAACAGCTAGATAAAGAAAGAGAAAATCCATTTTATCTTAGTATCTACCCTATTTTTTTGTAAACATTTTGATAATTAGTTGCTCAACACAAATTCAAAAATTTCAACTCAAACTTGAAGTCTCCATGATATATTTCCTGTGAACTTTCAGCCTTAGTATTGAATCAAAATATTAAATTACAGGGACAAATATTTCTCTTCTCTTCAAACCAAATCACAAGGAAACCAAAGAAGATAAACACTAATCAATTGTACTTCAATGCAACAATGTTTCATCCCTTTGGGCACACTTCCCAAGCAAATTACAGATCTGAAAATTAATTATTACTTAGGGCATAACCATCTCTCCAAACTACTCAATCATCAAGATAACATAAGCTGAAATTCAAATCTGCAAGTACACGGTTTTGTACAACTGGAACACTTCATATAGATAGATAAGATGAAGCACAAATACATACCACAACTCAATACAAACTAATACAAGTAAAGCTCTCTAAATCCTAGCTAGGGCATCCACCAAAATAGCAATCCCTAGCCACCAACTCCTCCTAGCTAGGAATCCCTCCCAACTAAAGCCGGTCACTCCACCAAAGATCCACAACAAGCAAGTATAACACATCAGTAAGTTCTCCTTGGCACCTTCACTTGCACCACACAAGTGTACGAAATAGTCTCCCCTATCTTCTCCACATAAAGCACTCCAAAGTAGTACTAGGGTTTTCAAATGCCACAAAAACCTAATATTCTTCTCTCATAAGAACTATTGCATCAAGGGCTCCCTTTGTTATTCTAGGGTTTATCCCAAACACTAGCTTCCCTTGTCTTCCTAGGGAAAAACCCTAGCCCTAGTCTTCCATTGAATTCCTCAAGAACCCTCTCATTCAAGACAAAGAAAGCAAATACAAGTGAAGAAGAGTACAAAGAAACTAGTCCACTCTAGCTCCCACATCTCTAACACAAGCATGTGATTACGTGAGTGAATATGAATATGATGGAAAGACTTTCTCCTCCCTTTATTTATATAAAAGGTGAGAGAGGCCAACAGTAACAAGTGGCCCTAGTCCACAATAAGCAACTTTACTAAACAATAGATAGGCCCACACATGAAGCATTCCAACACCAAGTGACACTTGTCAAGCTCCAAGGTGAGTACATCCAACACACAAGGGTCCAAGTTAGAGCGCTCCACGAGATATACCCAATGCTTCTCCTCCAAATAGTCTCCAATGCTCCAATGCTCCTTCCTAAGCAATGTAAACCTCTAGGTCCACCACACCTACATGAACACTCTTCAACGCAAGCGTCATCAACTCAAGTACAAGCCTCCATGCAAGAAACCAAGTGTCCCTGTGTCGTCTAGGGCTCAACACCCCTCCTCCAAAATGCCCAATGCTCCTCGTCCATAGTTGGCTGTCCTCCCAAGCAAACAACCAAGCGTCCCCATGCCATCTAGGGCTCAACGCCCTCCTCCAAGATGCCCAATGTTCCTCATCCATAGTTGGTCATCCTCCCAAGCAAGCAACCAAGTGTCCCCATGCCATCTACGGCTCAACGCCCTCCTCCAAGATGCCCAATGTTCCTCATCCATAGTTGGTCATCCTCCCAAGCACGCAACCAACCTCCATGTGCATGCCTCATGAAAAAGTCAACAAGCTACAAAGGTCTCCAACCTCCAAAGGAAGTGTGCCACATAAGCATCAATTCAAGGCATAACAATCCATGAGCAAGCTATCTCCAATGTGTGTGTCCATCACAATACAACCAAGGGTAATCAACACAACATGCACCCCACATCACATGAAGCACCCTTAAGCATGGCATCAACACTTTTGAAGTAACCCTGAAATCTTATTTTTTGTATTTCCCATTGACATTCCAACCTATAGCATCAATATCTATGTAATATATTTTGATTTTGATGACATAAAAGTTAAAACGACTCGATGACAAAACTGTAGTTTCTGGTTCTAACCTCTAAACCTATATTTTATGTATATTGATTCTTGAATACCCTAATGTCTTGTATGCTTCATGTAGCAACTAGTTGTATCAATAATTTGTAAATGTTCTAAAAAATTTGGATCTTTATGCCCCTCATGTCATGTTTCAAGGGTTGACGTGTCCCATGTCACACACTCGTATCCCTGTGTTGAGCATGTCCTATGACCCAATGTCATGTGACTTTGAAGCAAAGTATTAAAAATTAGAACTGAGACCAAAATTGACAATGGTCAGATCAAGACCAAAATGAAATCAACCAACAAACCAATTTTTGAACCGGTTTACTAAAAGATACAAAAAATTTTAAAAATTTAATGAAATATGTCGATGTGTACTTATGCATGTGCTACTACTGAAAATCCCAACCCTAGGTGACAAAAGTCCTTATGATCTCAATTAGACAAGTAATTGTTGAATTTAATCAATGCAGAAACAAATTTCATACAATAGCATCAATCACACAATAGCTGGAAATTAAATAGTGAAAGCATAAAAAGAGTTTCACACATACACAGGTATTTCTCCTTCAAAATCAGCTTTTCAATCCTTCAAAAAACTTACAAGGAAACCTCCACAAGCTGCCCACAAAAACACCACTGCATGGTTACCGAAAATCACCCAGAATTGAGTGAAACAACCTATTGAGAGAGTACGACTTGTTGTACAGCTATACGACATACTGTACATACAGCATTTCATTCCTTTGAAAAACTTACAAGAAAACCTCCACAAGCTACCCACGGTGTGAGTGTGTGTGTGTGTGTGTACTTATTCATGTGTTTTTGAAAATCCCAGGTCTAGGTAACTAAAGTCCTTATGATCTCAATTAGACAAGTAATTGTTGAATTTAACTAATGCAGAAATAAATTTCAGACCATAGCATCAATCGCATAATAGCTGGAAATTAAATAGCAGAAGCATATAAACAGTTCCACACATACACATGTATTTCTCCTTCAAAGTCAACTTTTCAATGCTTCGAAAAACTTACAAGGAAACCCCCACAAGCTGCCCACAAAAACACCACTGCACGGTTTGTGAAAATCACCCAAAATTGAGCGAAACAACCAACTGAGAGAGCACGACCTGTTGTACATCTATATGACATACTGTACAAACTATACATACACTTGTATGGTCTTGTCCGTACAATTGTATGGGACTGTGTGTCGCCCATAAATGTCTCTTTCCTCGCTGCATGCTCTCTCTCTGTCACTCACTCTCTATCTTGCCATGTCTTTATACTTTTAGCTAAGACCAAAACCCTAATCTATTTTTGAGATTACTCCTATTTTAAGTCATGCATGCATGAAATACACTTTTTACACTCAACTACTAAAAATAAGATTTTCATTTTTAACTAAAGTGAATTACAAAATAGAATTTACTTTTCGAAATAGAATTACTATAAGAAAATATCTCGAACTACTTCTCGCATGTTCACACGAAACTTATGCAGAAGTTCCTGTCCTAGCTATAATTCTCAACACTCCCTCTTAACAAGGAAGGAATTCTACACCTATCCAACTCTGTCTCTAATAGTTTCAAACTTCTATTTTTCCAAGGGTTTGGTCAAAATATCAACGACCAGATGATCTGTGGGAATATACCGAAGCTTCATTGCTCCCTTCCGAACCCTATCACATATGAAGTGATCTCTACTCTCTATTGAGCTAAGTGCCATGGAAGTCTGCTTCCTGCTGAAACAAGATACCATTGTTGATCCCAAGCTAAAGTAGCACCCTAAGGTGCTCTTCCTATTTATTGCACTACCTACCCAATCTGAGTCTATATACACATCCAACTTCACTTCACCATCTTCAAGATATCTCAAACCATACTCCACTATGCCCTTCAAATACATGAGCACTTGTTTTGCCACTACTCCATGGTCCTGCCTTGGCTCCACCATGAACGGACTCATGATGTTCACCGCAAAACAAACATGGGAATCCTTCCCAGTTACTTCAAAGCCTTGAGGTTTCCCTATGTACTTGGCGACTAGAGAAAAAGTCTCCTTGTAGTCCACTCCCTCTCTTTGGGAGAACCCTCTCGCCACAAACCTAGCTTAGAACTTCTCAATGCTTCCATCTGCAACATGCTTGATCTTGTAGAGCTACCTGGAACTCACAACTAACAACCCCTCTGATCTTGGCACTATGTCCCAAGTATCATTCTTCATGATGGAGGTGTACTCCTCCATTGTGGCATCACACCATACCTATTGGCATGTTGCCTCGGGAAAACTGGAAGGCTTGAAATGTAGAATGTTGTTCATCAATGCCATATAGTCTCAAAAATTCTTCAAATACCTACTCTCTCTGAACGTGCTCCCAGAGGTCTCAACATGCTCCTGAGCATCCCTCAATGTCTGAGTGAACCATCAAGGTTTCTTGACAGAAGTGCAATGGGCTATTGTCTCCCATTCTCCACCTAAAGGTTGTTGTACTGCTCTAGAAATCACTAGAGGTCTAGAATCTCCTTAGACCTACGGTTGATGCTTGGGAAAGCAACCTTGCCATGCTTGCCAAAAATGCACCCTCTTGATACACCATGCTCCTCAATACTAAACTCTAGAAGACCTGTGACTATCTTCCTCAAAATAGGCAATGCCCTGTGATGCAAGTGCCCCATCCTATTGTGCCACAACTCACACAAGTTGTCAGTGTTATGCACCAAGGCTTCAACAGGTTCAACTTGCAACCTATACAACTTACCTTCTTTAACCCCTATTGCCCAAGTTGTATTTGGGCAAGATACCTTCAATCTTATGAGGACTTGTGGATTCTTGAACTCCACTGCAAAGCCCTTATACTCAATAACCAAAACTAAAAGCAAGTTCTACTTGAGACCTAGTACAAACAGAACATCGTCAAAATCTAAAGAATTACCGAACTTACGTTGGAAGGGAATAGCACCAACTCCTACTACTAGATACTTGGCATTAACACCAAGCTCAACAACCTGTACTCTTGAGTCATGCTTCTTCATACTAGAAAATGATTGTCGGGTTGATGTCATATGTCGTGATTCTCCATTATCCACATACCATGCATTCCTTGAAATTATGTGGGTAGAAAACCAAGAGACCAACAAGAAATCCTTCTCAAACTTCGCAGCTCCCCTTTACCCTTCTTATTTGGACACTATTATGGATAATGATCGTGCTTATGACAATTGAAGCACTTGATTTTACTCAAGTCCTTCTTTCTTCGCTGTGAGGTTGACTCCTCACTCTTTCCCCTGCCCTTGTTAGGTCCTTTACCTCTGCCCTTATCTGACTGACCAAATAGAGATAGGTTCTCTTCACCACCCTTCTTGTCGGCCTTTGACTCAATTTGAGTCTCCTCTCTAATACAGTCATCCCAAAGTTAGGAAGGTTCTCCAGAGCGCAAATACCTTTGACAAGTGGTTCCCATGAAGTTGGGAATCCATTCAATGTCGTGTTTCACTAGCTCTACATCTGCAACCTTCTCTCCAACTACTGCAAGTTGATCACAAACCTTTGTGAACTTCAAAAAGGTAACTAGTCACTGAGTCTAATCTGGTCACCACTATGGATCTGAGTATGTTCCACAATATCATCTTATTGTTTATGTTCTTACATTGGTAGATACTTACTAGGAGATCAAACATCTCCCTCGTCATCTTCTTCTAGAATATGTGAGGAATCAAATGATCCTTTATGGCATCCCATATCATTTGCTTGGCCTTCAATTCCCTCTTGTTGTCACCTACCAACTGCTACAGATTTGTAAGCGAAGTCACAACGCCCTTAATAATATCCCAGAGATCATTCTCTTCTGGTAAGAATGTAACCCTCACCTTCCATGATAAGAAATTTGAGACACCATCCAATATGTCCTCAAACCTAAGGCACACCGCTACCATCTATGAGATCTATAGCACAAACTCCCAAATAAATAAAACTTTGAAACCCTCTCACTTTTAGTCCGCCTTCCCTATAGTTGATTTACCGCTACAAATCCTAGAGAATCTCAATTAGAGAAATAAGCTCTAAAACCATGTTCAAAATCCCAAGCCTAGGTGACTAAAGTCCTTATGATCTCAATTAAACAAGTAATTGCTAAATTTAATTAATGCAGAAATCAATTTTAGACCATAAGCATCAATCAAACAATAGCTGAAAATTAACTAGCAGAAGCATAAAAACAGTTTCACACATACACAGGTAATTTCTCCTTCAAAATCAACTTTTCATTCCTTCAAAAAACTTACAAGAAAACCTCCATAAGTTGTGCCCACAAAAACAACACTGCATGATTACTGAAAAATAACTCATAATTGAGCAAAACAACTTGTTGAGAGAGAGCGACCTAGTGTACGGCTTGTCCGTACTATCTGTACGAAACCATACAGTCTTGCCTATACGACTATACTGAACCATACGGTCTTGTCTGTATGATTGTATAGGGCAACAAACTACCTGGAAACGTCTCTTTCTTGATTGTCTCTCTCTCTCTCTCTCTCTCTCTCTCTCAAGTGCTCTTGTGCATGAACTCTCTATCTTGTCTTGTCTTTATACTTTTAGTTGAGACCAAAACCCTAATCTATTTTTGAGATTACTCCTAGTCTAAGTCATGCATGCATGAAATACACTTTTTAGACTCAAATATCAAAAATAAGACTTTCATTTTTTAACAAAAGTGAATTACAAAAATGGAATTTACTTTTTGAAATTAGAATCACTTTAAGAAAATTAATTTTCAAAAATATCTCACACGTTCACATGGAACATGTGCAGATGTTCTTGTTCGAGCTATAATTCTCAACATGTGCATCAATGTAAATATAAGCCATTAGACACCAAATATGCAAATAGAGGGGGTGTCATTATAGAACACTAACTTAGGGTTTAGAAGCAGTAAGGCACCATTTTTTTCTTTTTATTGGGAAAAGGTCTCTGAATCGATCGAACCAGTAGGTCTAGTTCACAAACTAGTCCAAGGTCCCCAAGGGGTGCACTAGTGTGGACCAACGAGTTCTCATACTACAAAGACAGTTTTTAATACACTAATAATAAGCATATTAGGGCATATGATAAGAACTTATAGGGACTACTAGAAAATGTTTACAAAAAAGAACAGTCAATATATCATGTGATGTTGTATTTTAGGATAGACAAGATAATTTATTAATGTCCAACAAACAACAACAATAGTAGGTCGATGCAACACAGACTACAATCTAATGCAAGTACATAGTGCGAGTGCAAAAGCAACTCCCATCACTAATCTACAAAATTAGCAAATAAGCTAAACAATAGCACCCATAAATAATACAAACACAATGTCCATGTCAAACATATTATGTTGACAACAAAATAAAAAACAACTCCCCCCCACCCAACTAAGCAAGGGGGCAAGGGAGCATCTCAAAACGCATCAATGTTAGAAGTAGAGTCGAGGCAGGAAGAAGAAGACAATAACACAACATAATAATCACAAAGAAGGGTGTGATACAGGGTTTGATAATCTGTTGTGTAGAGAACACTAGACTAAGTTGACCAAGATATGTGATCATCTATTGAAACTCTCCTAACACTCAATTCCATCAGGAAGAGCCTTGTGATGAAGCTTGCGATGCTCAAGATGGTGAAGAGGGGTGAGTAGTTGAACTGTGTTATTAGCAAAGCCTCCTCTACAACCTAGTGCAGACAAATCTAGTAGCTATAAGTTGACAAGAAGTTCAAGGTCTCTCCGATCTGGAAGCTTACGTCACTTGTGACTCTGCACATCGATTATGGTCATATGTTGCCGAGATGAATGGTGCAAGGAATGCACAACAAGCACCTTCTCCTATGTGTGCACAAGTCAGAAACATTCAGACCTTCAAAGACATTCAAGAAAGAGGAAGTTGATCTACTCATTATTCAATTGTATTTATGGAAAGAGCATTACTATGCATTAGCACCTTTCTTAGCATTGGCCTTCCCCACACAGTTTGTAATCTTTGCAACTCATCCCTCTCCCTATTGTTTCAAACCAGTTATGTTCCTTCTTCTTCCTCCTCCTCGTCAACTCAAGTCTTCTACTTGTGATACGTAATGGATCATCATATAATTTGCCATCTATATTAAGTATTTTTTGGGTGGAAAAATTGGAGGAATTGGCCTGCGAGGCCACTTTTAGTGGCAAGCCCTAGTTTGGAGATTTGGGGTCCAAGACCTTCTCAAGCCATTTTGAGGCATCAACATAAGGTCTCGGTATACACTTGAGTCTGTACGCACTTAGCCATTTCCAACGGTGCAAAAATCACCTATATTGGAGCTCGTATGCGAAAGTTATGACTCCCGCAAGTTGACCTACCTTGTCGACCACCATGGTACGTGCAGATGCCACATCAACCCCCATTACACACATATGCGGGGCTAGCCACATGTGGACTTTCAAGAAGATTCTATAAGGTCCAAAAACTTATCACTAATTGAGGGGAGGTTGCAAAAACCCTAACCCTAGATGGCTATCGGGCTATGTTAAATACCAAGCCGCTATGAGGAGAAAGGGTTCCATTCTTTTGTATTGTTACTTGTTCCATAGTTGAGTAGAACATGGAAGGAGTGGTATTTGAGAGCATAACAGAGGTAGGAAGAAGAGTTTGTAGAATCCATTTAGACCACAGAGCCATATGAAACTCCATGGTGAGTGCCCCTTTCTTTGTATTTTCATTTTCATAACCGAAGAAAAGAGAGCGAAGCATAGGCCTCACCTTCTAGTTGGGTTTTCTACCGTATGAAGTTTCCAAGGATACATCTTGTGTTCAATTGTATGGATGCCATGTATATTTGCATGTTCTTTCATTTTCGTATTCAATTATTTTCATAAATTTGAGCAATAAGCTAGGAATAATTAATCTAGGATCTAAGGAAATAAATTGCATAATCTAAGATTTCAAAATATTATACGATTTGTTGTGACAAACTCTTCCGATCGAATATCCATGGCAATTTACAAATCATATTGGTATCAAAACAGTTTTCTTTGCGGTATTTGTGGAAAGTTGCAGGATCCAGGAATTGGCTTAAGAAGAAAGTCGCAGAACCCTAGCCATGGCGGATGAGTCTGTTCATAGGAATCCTCGAGATGCAACGAAAGAGAGAATTTCAAGGTTGTAAGAGAAAGTTGTTGATATCTGTCAGAAGATGGCCCTCCTCATGGCGACTCAAACAAACAAGTTCAGACCTTTCAGGGAATTTGGTGACTCCTAAAAGACCTAGAGCCAACTATCGAGACTTTGGATTGTCCGGACACATACTCCGTGAGATGGCCCACACATGTTTATTGCCCGGGATAACTCAAAAGTTGTATCAAATGAGAAATCAGCAGATGGTGAAGACCCTGAAAAGGAGTCGAAAAAAGACCCAGGAAAGAGCAACCAAGTTTTAGTGACATAACTCCTTCACAACCTTTGTTAAAAAGAAAGTGAAAGTGGACATCAAACCCTACCAAGGTGAGATCAATGTTGCTAAGTTCAATCATTGGTTGCAACAATTAGAAGTGTATTTCAGTGTCCATAATATAGATGAAGAGCATAAAATCCCATTTGCCCAACTGAAACTAGAGGCCATGCACTAACCTAGTGGGAAAGCCACACAGAAGCACTTGGGCTAAAGGGTGATCCACCAGTAACTAAGTGGAAGGATTTTAAAACCCTCATCAAGTCCCAATTCTACCCTATTGGGCATGTAAATGACCAATGGATCCATTGGCATGACTGCAAAGTTTCAAACAGAGGCAACGACATAGTGTGCGAGAGTACACCACCAAATGAACGAAGACGACGATCATATTGGGTATCTCTCCTAGGAACCCAAATGTATTCCTCAAGTATATGGAGGGTCTACATAGTCATATGAGAAAGCAAGTGGTGCTCTTCAAACCTAGGACCGTAGATTAGGCATGTGTTGAAACACAATATCTGAAGAACATGGGCCATAATAAAGGACAACCAAGTGGTTCTAAACAAAAAGATCACCAAGAAGCTTCCAAGGAAGGGAAGAAGAAGTGGAATGGGAAAGACAAGAAGATGACAACCACTACAAATCAATGAAAGGATCCAAACAACCACTACAACCATTGCAATATTGATGGTCACACTAAAGACAAATGCTAGAAGCTACATCTAGTGTTGAATCCAAAGAACTGTAAGAAGGATGCCAAGAAAAAGAACCTGCTAGGCAAGGATTTGAGCAACCAAGTAGAGAACAGCTTAGACATGGATGAGAAGATTGTCTACATTTCAGTGCAAAAGGAGGTGAATCTGAATAGCCCTCATCACAAGGAAGAGAAGGAGATGACAAAACTCTTCCATATCGAGATCTAGGTCAAAAAGACCAAGGTAGATGCTCTAATCGATTCTGGCTCACAGGGCAATCTCATAGCAAATGATCTGGTCAACAAGCTTGGGTTGGAGGTTCATGATCATCCAAGCCCATATCCATTGAGATGGGTGAATAAGGATGTAGAGATCAAAGTCAACTAAACAATGTAACATCAAGTTTGCTATAAGTGCAGATTTTATTGATGAAGTGGAGTTAGATGTAGAACACCTTGACGTGTGTCGTGTAATGTTTGGAAGCCCTACATCTATATAAGGGATGCGATCTTCATGCAGAGAACAATCCAATACCACCAAATCAAGGATGGGAAGTCCTACATCATCATCACAAAGGCAAGCCAAAGATCTCTATGGTAAGAGACAACCAAGCCAAAAAGTTGATCAATTCTAGTGAGAAGTATGTATTGTTTTTCTTAAGAGAGACTCAACCAAAGGAGGAATTGGTAAGAGTAAAGGCATCCATGGAGCGATGTAGCAAAGAACATAAACAACAATTGAAGGAGTTGTTGCAAGCATGTAGAGGAGTATTTCAGGAGCCTAAAGGGCTTCCACCTAAGAGGGAAGTGGTGCACAAGATACAATTGTTGCTTGACTCCCCATTACCAAATATTGGGTTGTATAGACAGTCTATTTCAGAAGCAGATGAAGTGAAGAAACAGTTGCAGCATCTGCTGGAGCAAGGAGTTATTAAACCAAGCACCTCACCTTGTGGGTCACCTATCATCATAGTACCCAAGAAGGATGGGGCTTGGCAAATGTGTATCAACTACAGAGCTTTGAACAAAATCACACTCAAAAATCGATACCCTCTGCCCACGATTGATTATTTGTTAGACTAGTTGTAGCATGCCAAGTACTTCACCAAGTTGGATCTCAAATTAGGATACCACTAGATATGCATTAGAGAAGAAGACACCCGAAAGACCACCTTCGAGACAAGACAAGGTCTATATGAATGGTCGACTGAAGAAAAGTTGTAACAATGAAATCTTTCATTTAAGATACAATAAAACACATAATAGGAACTAGAACAGCCACACAAAGAACACAAAGTTTACCCTGTAAATCCCACTCCTTTGGGAAAAACCACCAATACTTTTATTATTTAGCTAATGGTTCATGAATACATTACAATGGTGCTAATATGGAGGTCGTACCAGTTGTACGGCTCCGTACAACTTCTCTTTCAGCTCAATTTCTCCCCTAAATTGTCCCTTTGGGACGTACTCCTCACAACAAACCTCAACCAGATCGTAATGCAACAGTTTGGCCCTTACTCGACCTCCCCGACTCAGTCGTATAGTCCGTACAGCTTGCCTGAGATGATACGATTTATCTGGTGGAAGATCAAGGGGCTCGATCTCCTTGGCTAAGCACTTGTATTCCTTTCTCTTCAACTGACTCTCATTTGGCATGGACCCTAACTCAACCCTCCTTAGCTGGTTCAACTTAACCTGCCCTTGATCTCACTTGAAGCTGCCCACTATAACTCAAATGGTTATCTTCTCTAGAGATGAGAAATGAGGCTCTCTTGGCCTATTATAAACCCTAGCCTCTCTCATTTAATCCTGGCCCTTAGATCTTCTCCTCAAGATCTAGATCTAACCGTGGGGACTTAATCAAGCGTTGAGACAACTTATGTCACAATCAACGATTGTAACTTAATCTCATGTTGACTTAAGTGATTCCCCACCATCACTAAGTTGTCTAGACATCAAGGGGCCCCCTTCCACACTACTAGACACCCCTAGCGTGGAAGGTACCTGCCCGAGCTATACTTTTCCAACATCGACCGATCATGCCTTTTGGTTTATGCAAAGCACCAGCTACATTTGCAATTAATGAATGATGTATTGCGACTCTATTTAGATTCATTTGTAATAGTGTATTTGGATGACTTATTGTTTTATAGCTCTACCTAAGAAGAGCACATCTCACATCTCATGCAGGTGTTAGAAACCCTGAAAAAGCACCAGTTGTTGGCTAACCTCGAGAAATGTGAGTTTGCTTACTAGTCATTGGTGTATTCGAGGTACGTGATCAATGGAGGGGAACTCAAGATAGATCTCGCAAAGATGGAGGCCATCATGAAATGGCATTTTCCTACTAATGTGACTGAAGTTACGAGCTTTTTTGGGTAGGCACAGTACCTTTAGCGGTCGCTACGCCAATCCACACCATAACAGCCAGTGATAAGAGTTTCCAGCGGGGAAAGAATCAATAGAAAGCTTCCGACGAGCTAAAACAAAGGATTAGTCAAGCACCACTTCTTGCATTGCTTAACTTGTGGAATCCTTTCGAAGTTGAGAAAAATGGAAGTGGGTATGGTATGGGAGCAGTTTTTATGCAAGGAGGTAAGCCAATATGCTATCATTCGAAGATGTTTCATGGGGAAGTCGTGAACTACCCTCCATATGATAAGGAACTCTATGCCCTAATTCAAGTTGTTAAGAAGTGGAAACACTATCTAATGGGCAAGAAAATCATTATTCAAATTAATCACCAGTTGTTGCAGTATTTGCAAGCCCAAAGTAAGCTTCAACAAACCAGAGATTACAAGTGGATGGGGTTTTTGCAACAATTTCAACTAGTCATCGAGTGTAAGAAGGAGAGCACTAATAAGTTGGCAGACATGCTTTCAAGGCCACCCACATCCAAGATTACAACTTTGGGAACTCTTATGCACATGGATCCTTTTACCCATGATGCATACAAAGTGGCATACACATAAGATGAGGACTTCAAAGAGGTGTTTCAGTAGCTACAGGGCCAAATTCATGTAGAAGAAGGTGACAATAAGGCTGACTATCATCTTCAAAATGGGTTACTCTACAAGCTAGACAAGCACTATGTCCCTAAAGTTGAAAGATTGTAGCTTATCAAAGAGGCTCGCACCTCCAATGTTGCAGGAAATTTTGGTGTTGGGAAGACAGTTGCTAACTTACAATGGTCTGTATATTGGCCCAAAATGCAAGAAAATGTAGCTCGGTATATTAGAGGATACATGCTTTGTTGTACCAGCAAGCCCAGTAGTAGGAAGCGAGGTCTATACCATCCCTTACATGTACCCACTCGACCTTGGGAAAGCATTTCTATGGTTTTTGTGGGTGGTTTGCCAACAACTTGGAAGGGACATTACTATCTTATTGTGGTATTTAACAATTCAGAGAGATGTGCATTCTTATGCCTTGTAGAAAGACCATCAAAGGACAAGAAGTAGCAAACATGTTCTTTGAACAAGTATGGGTGCACTTTGGGATACCAAGGAGCATCATCTCATACAAGGATACCAAATTTCTCATTGCCTTTTGGACTACAATTTGGAAGAAAATGAGCATGAAGTTGAAGATATCTACAGCATTCCATCCACAGATAGATGGGCAAATAGAAGTAGTCAACAAGACGTTGGTACAACTTTTGAGGGGTTACAATCAGAAGTATCGAAAGACCTAGGATGAAAATCTAATCTACATTCAACACTCTTATAACAAAGCAATCCATACCTATACCAATAAGTCCCTTTTCGAAACTTGCTTTGGATGTTTGCCACCTTCGCCCCTGGATGTTGTTCATGGAAAGCAAGGAGTGAGGGAAGACATCACGAGAGAAGCATTGAAAGCAAAGAAGTTTGTTGAAAAATTAGGCAGATCCATTTACAAGTACAGGAGACTCTGAAAAAGTCACAGGAAAGGTACAAGGCTTGACATAATCAGCACAAAAGAAAGAAAGCATTCAACGGGAGACAGAGTTTGGTTACAACTGAACAAGGAAAAACTACAGGGTATGGGAAAGAAGATCAAGGTTCTATGGTATGGCCCTTTTGAAGTATTTAAGAAGGCAGATGATAATGCCTACAAAGTCAATCTACCCCCATATATGCACATTTACTCAATAGTGAAAGTGGAGAATCTGAAACTCTATGACCCTTCCATGTTGGATCAAGAAACCGAGGAGCAAGTCCTACCTATCATAAAGGACTTAGCACTAGAAGCTCAAGCAGAGTTGGCAAAAGCTACAGTTTTGCAAAAGAAGTCCAGGACCACCAAACATGGGCAACATGACCTTTGGCAGATTGGGTTGAAAAGACTACTTCCAGGCAAAGCAAAGGAGAAGGTAGAGGAAGAATTTCCTCAACTCATTCAATAAAATCTTTTGGGGACCAAAAGCCTCCCTAAATGGGGAGGTATGATCCGAAATGGATTATTACATTATTTGTCATCTATCTTAGTACTTTCTAGGTGGAAAATTAGAGGAATTGGCTTGCAGGACTAATTTTAGTGGCAAGTCCAAGTTTGGAGATATGGGATTTGAAACCTTCCTAAACAATTTTAGGGCAAAAACTTTGTGTGCATAGCTCATGGCCCCTTGACGTTCTTCTACACACCGAGACCTTTCCAACAATGCAAAAATCACCTCAATCGAAACTCATATGTGAAAGTTACAGCTCCTACAAATTGATGTACCTTGTTGACCACCATGGTACGAGTGGATGCCACGTCATTCACCATTACTCACATATGTGGGGCTAGCCACGTGTGGATTTTTCAAGAAGATTCTATAAGGTCCAAAATCTCATCACTAATTGAAGGGAGGATGCAAAAAGCCTAACCCTAGATGACTATTAGGCTATGTTAAATATTGAGTCGTTAGGAGGAGAAAGGGTTCCATTCTTTTGTATTGTACTTGTTCCATCGTTGAGGAAAGCATCCAAGGAGTGGGATTTGAGAGCATAACAGAGGTAGGAAGAAGAGTCTATAGTAACCATTCAGGCCACAATGGCATACGCAACTCCATAGTGAGTGCCCCTTTCTTTGTATTTGCATTTTCATAACCAAAGAAAAGAGGGCAAAGCATAGGCCTCACCTTCTAGCTATGTTTTCTACCGTATCGGGTTTCTCGAGATACATCTTGTGTTTAATTGTGTGGATGATGTGTATATTTGCCTATTCTTTCATTTTCGTATTTGGTTATTTTCATAAATCTGAGCAATAAGCTAGTAATAATTAATTTGGGATCTAAAGAAATAAATTGCATCATCTAAGATTTCAAAATATTATAAGATACGTTGTGACGAACTGTTCCAATGGAATATCCATGACAGTTTACACATCAACTTGTTCTCACCCTCAATCTCCATGGTGCTCTCTTGATTCTAATTTTCCAACTTGATCTCCTTCTCAAATATCCTATTTAATGTGTTGGTTGTAACGGACTTGTTATCACATTCAGAAAATATTTTCTTAGCCAATGGTTCATCTTCTTTGCACACCTCTTCCACTTCTCTACGCAACTCTACTAGCTTTCCTTTGTGCACCAGAGTTGCGTCATCCTCTTTCTACTCTGTGCAACATCCTACACAATCATCTGCATTACACCATGCTCTATACTCTCAAGCTTATTCTACATAACCTTCGTGCCCAAATCGTTACGCATCATTACTCTAAACACACTGCCATGTCTCCTCTGCCTTAGTATACTTTGCATATAAAGTATTCCAAAGCTCCTTCTTTCTCATGTGTTCATCCTATGCACTTTCTTTTATTGCACATTGCTGCACCTTCACAACCTTCTACACAACCTTTTTTGTCTATTGTGTTGCCTCCTTTGGTTTTTGGTTCCATGCGCAATGCTTCTGCATCATCGAAGGAAAGGAGGAAGCAATCAACCTGACAAGGTTGGCCTTGAGTGGACCTTGAAAAATTTGTCCCGTGAATCCTCAAACTTCCCTCGAGAAAAGAGCTAGACACCTCTCATCTAGGTATCGAAAGAGAGTAGCGAGGGATCTCCTTACTCTTTGTAAAGATAATGAAACTTCCCCCTAATCTAATACCATGTTTAAAAAATACTCGACTGGTCAAGTGCTTTAAGCCTCCTGTGAGAGGTCTCAAGGTCAATTCCTTGGGTTGGTTGCCTCTATTGTGTGCCTCACTCGATGTCCCTACCAAGTCAAGTGTTTCAATGCAACCAAGTTTACACTAGGAAACATTCCAAAATGCAGGGAAGTGCTCATGGGTTTCCTTGCAAGGTTTTGCTTGGAAAAACAAATATATGGGCTAGTTTGAGTGGTTGAGTGCTTTAAGCTTGATGCAAGAGGTCTTAGGGTAAATTCCCTGAGCTAGTTGCCTCTATTGCATGCCTCACTGGATGTCCTTGCCGAGTCAAGCACCATAATCAACACAAATGGGTTTGCACTAGGTACCATCCACGAATGAGGGGAAGTGCCCAAGAGTTTCCCCACAAGGATTTCCTTGGAAAAAAAAATTATATATATATATATATAATACAAAGTTTGGGAAATAAATGTTGGCTACCTCGTAATAGTTAATGCTTTGTACCAGAGTACTAATATGACATAGTGTCACTGAGCCAACCAAAAATACTAAAGATTATAGTTTTCTCCCAAAATTCAAGATTACCTTGTGACTATGGCTAATAGTAGAACTAAAAGAAATGGTAACAAAGTATTAACCTATATAAGAGGCAAATTAATTGTGAATAATAAATTAACAGTTACAAAATCCTATAGATGAGAACCAAAGCACATACAATAGTTAGGACCGATATTAGTGGGAATGCTCATAAAATCCTCACAAGAAACTAGATGTGTGAATAAAGCAAAACCTTACATGATTAGTCTCTTGGCAGTAGGCTAGGAAATGGAAATAGAACAGAAACACGAAATGGCCCAAAATTCAAATGAGTCAACCAGATGATAGATAAGTGGGGCACTTATTGAAGTTCAAACCAATAATAGAGCTGATGCATATCTACTACTCCAATAATGACAAGGCAAATTTCTACAACAAATATTGCAGGAAGTCCAGAAATGAGTTGTTTAGGAACTCTAATGCAGACAGCATAGATGCCCCACCTCATTAATCCCAAGGCAGTCAGCTAGTGCATAAACATTTTTAAACAAGAAGTCAACATAGAGATAAAAGATGGGGTTTTTTGTTTCAATGATAATTAGATAATGGAACTAATGCACCATCTCTACTATTCTCCTTATAAATGTCCATCACACTAATAAAATACAACAATGGGGTAGACAAATGAATGATATCCAAATACATGGAATATGGATATAGCTGAAGTTGCACTAGTTGACTTACAAGCAGTATACTAAATTAGACATTAACATATCAGGAAAAGACCAGGCTATGACAAGAATTTGCAAGATTGGAATTTCTGCTAGCATATAGATCCACACACAGGAACACCCTAACATATGCCCAATGGTTTAAAATAAACACCTATTATCGTCAAAACAAGTTCAAAGGGTATGAGAGAGCCGAGAAAATGCTAGGAATGTCTAATGAATGCATGAGATAGCATCATTCCATATGTTTCTATGATCATGCCTTCCTTTAACATTAAGATTTCTACTAGCCTTCTGCTGCCTGCTCTCATCAGATAATTGCTGCCCTAAAAGGCCATGTATAAATGGTCTCAATTAGGTGCTTTGACTGTGCATCTACAGATTGCAGTAACTACTAGCATAAAGAGAAAACATAACCCGGTAGATCATTTGGTGAAATGTTGATTTTTTATAATGTATTGACTTGTATGATTTTGGTAACTGGGGATAGCATAAGGAGAAGACATAAGTCCATCACACTATTCCACTTACCTGTCGAATTCAATTAAGTTGTTGAGTGAAATAGTGTAAAACAGTTAGCCTTGAAGAAAACAATGGCTCCCAAGAATGCTCGCAAGCTTGATCCAGAAGACCACAAGCTAGTCTGGGGTTCTAAAATGGTAGAGTTTGATGAAGACAAAAACAGAGCTTTTTGCCTATGAGATGGTGTGCTAGAGAAAAATAAGCCTGGTTGAATTTTTAATAGAAAGAAAAACAAGTTCTCCAGATTGAATGAAGCAATGCTGGCGGATCAAAATGTTTTTAATTTTGACAATTACAACTCTCACCGGGTTGAAATGTGAGAGGAGAGACTCTGATCAACAACCAAGCCTTTTTGCAATTGTTTGGTGGGGAGGAATCTACCACCTCTCTCTAAAATGGCTAACAACTTTATAAGATTAATGATTCTCACCTGAAGAACCTAGCCAGCTTGAAAAGAAATATATGAATTTAAAACATAATCCCCAGGTCCAAAGGGAAATATTTAATAAAGTTCAAAGCATGGGTGTAATGATGTCAATACCAAAAGTATCCTTCCTTCACAGGTATGGAAAACAGGTTACTAGCATCGGAAAGGCACGTAGAAAAAGCACTGATTGGAATAAATGATCTTGGTGAATAGGCAGCTACAGACTCAACATTTTAATGAGAAACTTGAGGCTAAAGGTGCCAAGCTTATATATGTAGATAAAATTACAGAAGTGTGGAAGTTCAAGTCTAATTGCTTTGTGGCTTAAGTTGTGGACAAGCCTAGCATGTATGTTTCCAAGGTTCTTTCTGCTAAAGCAAACTGCTGAAATTTCTCAAGTCTTTGTGCAATATAATATTCATTACTGATCTTTGAACAAAATTAAAAACACTATTGAGGCTAGGGCAGACTGTAACCACCAAGCTTATATGATTTTCCATGTGAGTTCCACAAGGACGCATGAACCCTCACTATGAACCCTCACTAGTGAGACCTCGTGTCTCTCTTCAGCCTCTCCCCCAAGGAGACATATCATGATTCATCATCATCGAGACCGACTCGTAAATGCCGTGTGGCACATCAGTCCACATATTCTCAAAGAGTTGAGGGACTAGCTCCAGACAGCTCCATAGCAGGGCACCTCCCGTTTGTCAGACCGCCTCCCAGTTTCAGACGAGCTACCAGAGTTCTATTCGGAGTTTCTTTCTTTCGGCCTCGGATGTTAGGAGTATTCCCCACTCCTACAACCCCCCCAGAGGATCATACAGGCAGACCTCCGGATAGTCCCTGAGGACTCCGACAGGGAGCCTGCGCCCAGTTTGCCCCCCTCACCCTTGGCCATCCGATCCAGGAGACCTTGACAGCCTCATCGTCAGACAACTCTCTCCCACTCTCTCTCTCCCTTTTATCATGGTTATATACTTTCTGAGACTACTTGCCTACTGATTTATTTCTTTATGTTATTTTCAGCAATTTCAGTATTATCTAGGTGTGTTTGCACTCCCACATTGTATGCACACTTGTTGTAGCTCTCAAACCCATTGACCTACTCTTGTGGTCATCTGTTGGACATTAATAAAATTATCTTATCTTATCTTATCTGACTTTACAAAGTCTATCAAGAAGCTAAAAAAAACAGTTGCTAGAAGAATTAATTAAAGGAAAAATATCAAGTTAACCCCCAAAGGATGCATCAGCAAGCTCACTTCGTGCTACCACCTGATTACTCTCTTAAATGGTTCTTAAAAGATCTTGGCCATGGCAATAGCAATGAAAATCAAGCACATTTGACCTCACATTGTGAGGATGGAATGGACCGGATCCAATCAAGGGCATTATATCCTTGACAATATAGAGCCATTATAAGGAGGCACAGAATAAGCCATATCCACAAAACAAGACTCCACATAGGGCAGCAAGGTATGGGATATAAGGAAACAGTTACGAGGACTGTCGCCCAACCTGTCTAGGCTGCAGGGTCCATCCCCCGATGGTCTAAGGCTAGGTACGAGAGGGGCATACCCCAATGGGCTAGGGATAGGTGCAGTAGGGGCATCCCAGCTCCTGTACCCAAAACAGGAGATGTTTTTCAAAGGCCAAGGGATGTGTCCATCAACTAAGATTAGTATTTATATAAGGAGTAGCAATATTATATAACTAACTAAAAATGCATTAATGCTATTAAGATGTTCTCACATCTGCAGCAGCCTATGTTACCATTCATGGAGTTCAATGAAAGGACTTCAACGTGTTCACATCAATCTAATAAGTTACATTGATGATGGAATATAGCTCTCTAAAGGGAATTTCATTGATGACTTGTTTGACTCTAGCAAAACACTTTCTAAAAGAAGCCATTAACTAGATTTTCTTTAGCAAGGCTTTGGGCTCCAAAATTAGTTAGAAAAAGACTCTACTTTAGATTAAATCACAATAACTCATTGGCATGTTGATTTTAAATGAACATGGATTAAGCTACGGTAGATTTGTAGATTCCTCTATATCCTATTCGATTTCGTGGCATTGCCAACTAACTCATGGTAATACAATCTTAATAAAAAATATTGTAAAAATGCTTCTTATTTCTATTAATGTCAATACGTATAATTAGCACTTGACAAAAGAAATGAGTGGTAGGAATTGCCAATGGATCATAAAGAGACGTTTATAGTTGTCCTCTTGAAAACTGAATAACCAAAAACCATTTATAGCTGGTATTATTTTCTTAAAATTTCCTTTTTACATTAAAGATTTGATTTTTTATATTTTAATTTTTGAGTTACAAGCACAGATTTATTTTGATTTACACATCTTATCCATATTGGGCTATTATTTATTTAATTTGTTTTAAATATTATATTGGGCCAACTTATGCCACATGTCACGTCAATGTTAGGCATAGACATTACAATCTCCCTCATACTGGGTGGTGGAATGTACCTCCCTTCTCTCAGTGCAATGATATCATAAAAATTTAAGCTCAAGGGACACAGCCATTGCAAGACCTGAGGGATCAACATCTTTGGGCTTAGGCTGGTCAATCATCTGAGCTGATCAATCAAAAACTAAAAGCCCCCATCCATAAATTTCATCCTCAAGTGGCTTGGCCATGTCGAAAATGGCCAAAGGAACACATGGCATTTGGTCATCCAATGGCAAATGTGGCACATCATCATATCGGGCTTGTGACCAACTCTACCTCTGCTCGTGTCACTCACAAGCTCGCTTGCCTATATAATGCTGGGGCCTATGTTGGCTTGTGTCGTGAGTGTGACAAGACATCTGAGAAGGAATCAGCAACAAGGATCTAGACTGCTCAAGCAATGCACTGCACATAATACAAGGAACCCCACCATAATATTACAATAACTAAGGGCGATGCTTGAAGTAAAGCAAGCATTTGCAAACTTGGGCCTGAAATTGCAAGGAACATTTTATCATCACAACAAATCTGTCAAACCAAGAGAAAGAGATGTCCCACTCACTCTTAAATTTTATTTTGTTACGAGTCTTTCAAACACAAATGAGAGTTTCCAATCCCAAAATGTGCCAAGCCGCCACAAATCAACAATCTAGACTCACTTGTCCCTGAGCGAAGCATCAGTTGAAACTTTCATGAACTTTCCACCCAATCTCAAGCAACTTGAGCTTTATGGTTGTACAAAAAATATGTTGGAGGGTTTCACCTTGACAGCAAAAGGAACACATGTGTCACACTAAACCTCTAGGCTAATATCATCTCTCTAGGCTCCAAAGGAGATTTCCATATCACCCAAAGTCGAAAAAGCCAAGCAATGAGGTTTGGTTCTAGCTTGCGAATTGTAATCAACAATAAACCCAACAATGGAGCAAGACTAAGCCACCTGCAACCATTCACTGGATTGTATTTGACAAAGGACTTTCTACAAATCAAAGCCCAATCTTTCCACCAATTCCTTTGGGGAGTAACACCAAGTTTAAATGAAGGGCGATCAAGATCTAACATTAAATTTTATTAAAAATGAACTTACCAACATTATTAAGTTTGAAAGTTTGTTCCAACAAGGCTCATGGTATCTAATCTCTCCTAAATGGCAAGAAATGCAAGTACAGGGTCCATACCATCACTGGAAACATAGGGAAACATGGAAACGTGTATAAGACAGCCTGAAAATGTGTTTCCTAATTTGGAAACACAAGATAGAATGCCGCATCATATTTCCAACAAGTTTCCAGACATCTACAGCACATTTGATAGTTTTCTTTGGGAAATATTGACCAGATTTGAGACCATGGACTCACCTTGGCTAATGCAAACCCTAATTCAAGGCTAATTGAAGACAAGAAGTGGGGGAATATTAAAGATGAGTTACACTAACCACCATGGGACAGCAAGCTATAAGAGGTTTATGACAAAAAAATAAACCAACAACAAATGGGTACAAGAGGTGAAAAGTTCACTTAATTTTTTAAGAAAATTGGTTAAGTATTTTGAAAAGTGGATAAGTTTTTGAAGAAAACAGGATAAGAATTTTGGAAAGTGGATAAGTTCTCCAAGTGAACTTTTTCCCTCCTATACCCATCTGCCGCTAGCTTATTTGTATGTCATAAACCTCCTTTAGCTTGTTTCTGTCATAAACCTCCATAGCTTGTTGTCCCTGTTAGTTTTAGCTCGGTTGGTGTCTCAGCTATCCCTATGTGTCCTAGGCCAGCTGATGGACACCTTAATAGCCCAAATCAACCCTTTTATCTCAGCCTTAAGTTAGACTTAGGCTAATTGGCAGAAAATTGTTCTTGAGTGGAATGTGGGGCCAAAGGAGAGAGGGCAAACCTCATGAAGGTGGTTGGGTGGATTGCAGGGCCCAGACCAAGGGGGGGTGCACCAACTAGTGGAGAGTGGGGTCCAGCCCAAGAGGGGCACCCCAATTTCAACCCTTGAGGCCCAAGGCTGGGCACACATCTCAAGGTAAATGGGGGTTGAAGGAGAGATAAAAGAAGGGATGAGCGTGGAGTTGGACATGCATTCTCATTTGCAAGGTTGTGCAGATGAGAAGGAGAGGGAGCTTGGGCAGGAGAAGCAGAGGGAGCAGCTGAAGCAGAGAGGGCAAGTTCAGGACCAAGTTTGGGCAGCAGCAGAGGTCATTCTGGGCAGCAAACAGAGGCCACTTCAAGACAGCAGCAAGCACATACGAGTAGGCCAAGTTCAGGCCGAGTTTTTCTTAGCCAAGAGAGTTGTTTGCAGGTTGTAACAGCTCCAGCAAACAGGCCATACAGCAAACTCAATCTGTACAGGCCGTAGAGGCCGTACCTGGGTCGTACAGACCAAGACGTACATGGCCAAGTTTGGGCAGCCAGCAGAGGTCATTCTGGGCAGCAAACATAGGCCACTTCAGGACAGCAACAAGTAGAGACGAGTAGGCCAAGTTCAGGCCGAATTTTTCTCAGCCAAGAGAGTTGTTTGCAGGTTGTAACAACTCCAGCAAACAGGCCGTACAACAAGTTGAATCTATATAGGTTGTACCTGGGTCGTATAGACCAGGTCGTACAGGGCCAAATCAGGCTGGGCCGTATAGCCAACAGCTGGGCATTTTTCTGCTGTGGAATATGAATTACTTGCTGGAAATTTGCAAGAGGTTCTGAGTTTTACTCTGCTGCTATAATAATTCTTCTGAATGCCCAATAATGCCCCCTCTTTGTTGGTTTTCCCCACACTGGGGTTTCCAAGGTAATATCTGGTGTCTAGTAATTTTTATGTGCTTGGTTCTGTATGCTTCCGTTGTTATATTTTTGTTTTATATTTCAGCTGTAGGTTTCAGCATAAATTCAGATTTTATATCAGCATTCAGAATTTCTGGTTAAGATAATTTATTGGCAGCAATCTCAGTGACTGAGATATAGCGAAGTGACTTGTTGTGCAGACCAGCGAGGGTAAATCAGCAAGTGGACACAAGACCATATTGTGTGGGTGAAAACAGGACAGCAGACTCAAATGGCTAGTGCAGGCTTGAGGGTTGAGGACAGGATGGATGGAGCCTCAAATTTCTGTCCTTGGAGGGAGCGAATTAGCTTGGTGCTGGAGGAGAATGGGCTGTTGGAAATTGCAGAAGGCAAAGTGGCAGCCCCAGCTGATCCAGTACAACTAGTTGCCCATGCCAAGAAGGATGTCAAGGCCAGAAGGATACTTGTAAATGGTGTCAAGGACCACATCATTCCACATTTGTCTGGCAAGAAGACAGCAAGGGAAATGTGGGAGGCCCTGGTAAAGCTATACCAGTCTGACAGCCAGAGCAGAAAGATATTGCTCAGAGAGAAGCTGAGAAGCACAAAGATGGCCAAGGAGAGTCGGTGGTCACTTACCTCACAAAGTTCACTCAAATTCGAGATGAACTTGCAGCAATGGGAGAGACCATGGACGAAACCAAGCTAGTGAGGACAGCCTTGAATGGCTTCACCAAGCAGTAGGACGTGTTTGTCCAAGGGGTGGTTGCACAGGAGAAACTCCCTAATTGGTAGAGGCTGTGGGACGACTTCACCCAGGAGGAGCTGCGAGTGGATGCATCTCAAGCTAGTCAGTCAAAGAGTGAGGAGGAGAATGTGGCTCTTCATGCAAAGAAGAGCAATGGAGCGAGAGGCTCCAGGGACATGGGCAAAGTAAGATGCTTTGCATGTCACAAAACTGGCCACTATGCAGGGAAGTGTCCTAACAAAAAGAAGGAGTCGTCGGAGGTGGCAGCTACAGCATCTACTAAGATGGATGCATTTGCAGAGAAATTTGAGGACGAATTTTCTCTTGTTTCCACTCTTTCTAGCAGCAGCAAATTGGTTGAGTTTGAGAACAGCGGGGCATGGTTCGTGAACAATGGGTTATCTCGCCATATGACGGGAATGAGTTCAGTGTTCCTTAGTGTTTCGAAAACCAGCTCAAACTGCCATGTGAAGAATGAGGCGCGCACCAGGCATGCAATAAAGGGGGTTGGATGCGTCAGATTCCAACTAGAGTCAGGGTGTCTCTGGAAGTACATGAGGTGATGTATGTGCCAAAGTTGAAGGTCAACTTGCTCTCTATATCAGCACTGGAGGATATGGGGTATGATGTAATATTTGCAGATGGACATGTGCTCATACGGGCAGAGGGAGGGGCCTTGGATGCAGCAATGAGGCTTGGCATCAGGCAAGGTATGATGTACAGGGTGCTAGGACAACTTGTAGATGGGTCCAGGGGGCTCCTGGATCAAAGATTAGTGTCAAAGAAAGTCGATTGGTATGACTTGACATTGATGGCTAAACGAAACAGCACATCAGATCAAGGTGCAGCAGAAGTAGCAGCTAGATCTTCCGATTCAGAGGGAGCAACAGCAGCAGCAAATTTGATTGAATCAAAGATTGATCCTGATAGAGACACCTCCCTCGCTAAGAGGGAGTGTTAGTTTTAGCTCGGTTGGTGTCTCAGCCATGCCTATGTGTCCTAGGCCAACTGATGGACACCTTAATAGCTCAGATCAGCCCTTTTATCTCAGCCTTAAGTTAGACTTAGGCTAATCAACAGAAAATTGTTCTTGAGTGGAATGTGGGGCCCAGGGAGAGAGGGCACACCTCATGAAGGTGGATGGGTGGATTGCAGGGCCCAAACCAAGGAGGGCGCACCTCATGAAGGTGGTTGGGTGGATTGTGGGGCCCAGACCAAGGAGGGCGCACATCATGAAGGTGGTTGGGTGGATTGTGGGCCCTAGACCAAGGGGGGGCACACCACCTAGTGGAGAGTGGGGTCCATCACAAGAGGGGCACCCCAATCTTAGCCCTTGAGGCCCAAGGCTGGGCACACATCTCAAGGTAAATGGGGGCTGAAGGAGAGATAAAAGAAGGGTTGATGGTGGAGTTGGACATGCATTCTCGTTTGTGAGGTTGTGTAGGTGAGAAGGAGAGGGAGCTTGGGCAGAAGAAGCAGAGGGAGCAGCTGAAGCAAAGGGGGCAAGTTCAGGGCCAAGTTTGGGCAGCCAGCAGAGGTCATTCTGGGCTGCAAACAGAGGCCACTTCAGAACAGCAGCAAGCAGAGACGAGTAGGTCAAGTTCAGGCCGAATTTTACTCAGCCAAGAGAGATGTTTGCAGGCTGTAACAGCGCCAACATGCAGGCCGTACAGCAAGCTGAATCTGTACAGGCCGTACAGACCAGGTCGTACAGGGGCAAATCAAGTTGGGCCGTACAGACCAGGTCGTACGGGGGCAAATCAGGCTGGGCCATATAGCCAACAGCTGGGCATTTTTCTGCTGTGGAATATGAATGTATCTGCTGGAAATTTGTAAGTGTTTCTGAATTTTACTCTGCTGCTGTAATAATTCTCCTGAATGCCCAATAAAGCCCCCGCTTTGCTGGTTTTCCCCACACTGGGGTTTCCAGGGTAATATCTGGTGTCTAGTAATTTTGAAATGCTTGGTTCTGTATGCTTCGCTGTTATATTTCTGTTTTATATGTCAGCTGTAGGTTTCTGCATAAATTCAGATTTTATATCAGCATTCATAATTTCTGGTTAAGATAGTGTAACTCATCTTTAATATGCTTCCACTGTAATTTAAATGCTCTTGCTCATTTATTCATTATGCTTTCTTTCAAAGTTTCAACATAATGTGCTACTTATAAAATAGAACATTATAAATATATATATATATATTAGTAATATCGTGTTTCCTCATTTCCAAAATTTTAGAGGGTCACATTTACAGCACGTACAGAAATTCATATTCATTTCCCGGTATCCTGCAACTTAGAATCTCTCGTTTCAATGAGAAAATGTACTAGAGGGTTCTAATTCCTTTCTGGAAAAAATGTCAAGCCAAGAACCAAGGGTTCTCAACAAGAGGTTTGCCAGCATCGATAAAGACATGCAACCACAAGAAGGTATAGGGCTTAACAAAAAGTTCATTTTTACTATGCACCCCCATGAAGCCCTCCTAACAAAATACAGTGGTTAAGCAACAACTTCCATGCTCTGCCCGCTTGTAAGGGTTTGATGATCCATTTGGCACACAAGATTATAGCATAGTTGCAAACAATAATGACCCCCAAACCTCCTAAATCTTCTGTAATGCAACAAATACACCAATTTGCCTAATGGAAGGCTCTTCTCTCTTCCCAATTGAGCCATAGAAAAGCCTGAAGAAGCTTCTCAATTATTGCAAAATAAGTATTCAAAGGCACCTAACAAGAGTAGTAAGCATGGGTTGCTACAAGCAACTTCCTGCAAATTTGATGCGTCACTAATGATAGAGTCCTAGTAATCGATATAGCAACCTTCTTATTAATTTTCCCCACCGCCAATTACCAAAGATTGGACCAAGCTAGAACTAAACCCACCTGGTGTCAACAAACCACTGCACGGAGGGGATCCCACATCCCACAAACAAGGGGGTCTCATACACCAATTTGGTGTCTAGCTTGGCTGTGACTTTAAAATTAGATTATTATTATTATTATAGCAAAGTGTTTTCTTCCATTAGATATTGGAGGCAGAGGCCAAATGTATCCAAAAGTTCGATAGTGCAATGATAAGTTTCATCCTCATGGACAATTAAGAAGGAGCCATCAGTTAAGTGATCGTTGATCACTTTTAAGTTTTCATGCACAGGCAAAAGGAATATCCAACTCTTCCCTAAGCCTGCAATCCTCTAAATATAGTAGGCTAGAGCTTCCATTGCCATGAAATAAAGCACATGCACACGTTGACAACACTCGTGTATAGATCTGTAGACTCCAATCTCCACAAAGTTTATTCCATTGAATGTCGGGCACATCGATGGCATCTGCAAACAAGGTTTCCATAATTAAAGAAAAAGATGAAACCAAGGGCCAAAACAAAGGACAACCCCTTGCTAACAACCTTGAGCTCTTTTGTGGCTACCCTCTTGCACTGCTTTCTAATAGTGGTATTTTTTGTCTCAAAGCCTCTCAAAAATAAGATTGTCCTAGCAACATCCTCGTTCCACCATCGATTCAACCTCTCCTCTTGGTCAAGAAATCAGATTGTTTTTTCATTGATATCTCATTCTTTGTTGTCGATCTATAAACGACTAGGATTATCAACACAGTAAACATTTAAGAGGTAAACCGTAATGTGGTATTCGCATGCACAATTTGACAAAAAAACATACGTCAATGTTTTGAAAGAGTGGCAATCAAATTCTATTCAAAAAGGATAACCTGACCAAGATATTTCATGAGTCCATCACTTTCGTGTCTAAAATAGGACCAAGTATACCATAAAGTCAAACAAGTCATTTTCCTATAGATTTCAAGTCATAAAGACCTAAGCTCAACCAAGCCTCTTGTTCCTTAGGGCTCCATCTATGACGAAGAAGGCCTTCTTTATTTTATGGGGTTCAACCATGTTAAAGTCCTCCTAAACCAATGAATTGGTCTCTAACAACTCCTCTATGATCCAAACCAAAAGATCACCCTCTCAACCACATCATTTGAGGCATATATATTAGCAAACACCAAAGTATGACCATCCAAGTGGAACAACAACGAGAGCTACCTTTGGGTCAAAGCAACTCCCCATTCAATGACTTAGGCTCATGGAAAAACAAATTCCCTATGGCATGTGCGAGCCTTTACAAAAACCGCCAATATCAGATTGGCAAGGCTAGGAATTCAATCGAAACCAAGTAGTGCAAAGAGGTCAAAAGACTTGAAACCATTGCATATAAATTCTCAACTAACGAGAAAACCATGTAAGTTTTTCAACAAACTCAAGGCAAGCACTACATGATAACCAAGCAACTCAAGGCCTCCCTAAACTCATAAAAAATCCCATGGCCATGTGCCAATTGTATGGCCAACAATGTAGTTAACTAGGCCATGATTACTACAACCATCATAATCAATTATATACTCCTCAACAAAATTTTGCACAAAAGGACAAGAAATAAGGCCAAAATCATTCCCTCATGGAAGACCTTGTGTACAAAATTGGAAACTTTCTTGGGCACCATTCTCCTTGAGGCAACTGCAACACTATGGCCAATGCCCAAGGTATGGCCCATTTTGAGGACCACAACAAGTTAGCGAGAAAGGTTAGGCTACAGATAAAAAAACAAGAAGTAAAGCAAGGAACCCTCGAAGGCACTCAACCCTCAAAGCCTCACATTACTAGCTCCAAGTATACATTGTTAATAGAATTAAAGATAAAATAACTTAGATAATAAAGTTCATGTCATTCACTACCAAAATTTAGATCCCCACAATAATTTTAGAATCCCTACATGCTTACTATTCTTCGTGATCAATACCACTAAATCTAGCCTACAAGACACAAACTCAACTTTTAAAAGTCTAGTCAAAAAAGGCTTATGTCAAGTGCAATAGGGGACCAATTACACGCCTGAGAAATTTAGAGGTTTGTATCATCAATAATGTCAAACTACAAGGAGCAATTATATGTGCCAAACTGTCAATTGGGTTTAGCTTGAGTGGTTGGGACTCGGGAGGAGTGATTATTATCCTCCCCACCCAATTTCAATTCCTGCAAGTGACTTGTTGAGCTCTTAACGAGTATGTTGTTGTAATGGCTTCGAGCCTTGTTGTCGACCCCTAAAGATTCTACAGTTTACCCTGGGTACCATCCTTGAAATGAGTACTCGGGGGTTTTCCCCAAGAAGTGTAACCCGGAAAAAAATTATCCTTGAAATGAGGGTAAGTACTCGGGGGTTTTCCCCGAGAAGTGTAACTGGGAAAAAAATTATATGTGCTAAATTGATTATCAAATCCATCAAAGGGAATGAAACATGTAAACCATTAATTAATAGAAAAACTATAGAAGGATTGCAATATAGAAATCTAGGGTAGACAGGCCTTTAGCTCCACCATTTCTTGGTCAAATCAACTCCATTTAAAAACCATGGGTAATTTGTTTTTCTAAGTGTTAAAAATGTTAGGGAGACTTGCAAGTCGGTCCTAAAATGGAACCGAAATCAATTAAACAAGCATATCTTTTCACGACCATTCTATAGGAAAGGTAAACCACTAGAAGAAATACCTTTGTTTAATGCTCTGAGATTCTTCAAAAGGGAAAAATTATTTTAAGTTTACAGATAGACACAAAGAATCCAAATTTAAGACAACTCAACTTAGTACTCAGGTTGTTCATTTGTTTATTTGAGAATGCTAAGCTCGATCACAACGAGCTTAAATAGACTAGATGAATGCCTAACCCACTATACAAGATGGCAATTGAAATATTTGAAGGAGGTTCAAAGCTTATTATAGAGATTGTGCAAAACTATTCAACACAACAAGAGCTAAATGTCTTTTTGGAGCAATATCTTATTTTGATGTAAAGTAAAGGGGCATCTTCTGAAAAGTGCCTTTGTATTTGGCAAAATTCAAGCAAGTGTTGATAGAGCAACAATCTCCTTGTAGAGGAAGCAAATTGCAATACAAAGAGGCAATCAATGTTGTTGTAGAAGAAAATACTTAGCCACTTACTCTACTACACACAAAAGAGGAGCATTAATGCCATGACTCACATTTTAGGCATCATGATATATTAAACTCACAAAAACTACATCAATAGCCATTCCCATAAAAACAAAGTGATGATAGAGTTTGAGTGAGAAAGCCAACGTCACTCCAGTTATGGACTTCGAGCCATTGATGACAATGGAACTAGCAAGGCATTCTACACTTGAAGAAGGCAGCTATGAGAGGGAGGAAGTGTAAACATCATGGCAAGATAGATAGAGGAGAAGAACAAACAATAGTGTAAACATCATGGCAAGCTAGCTAGAGGATGAGATCAAACGGTAACTCAAATGTTGGAGATGTAGGCCATATAAAATCCTTGACACAATGTCCTCCATTAGTTAATCTATAACAAAGCATAGATTAGCTAATTCAAAGCAGTGTTGTAAATCTCTCTAATTTATGGGATATATCGGATATATTGTCGAGTCAAACCCTTGTCCGATATATCTGAGATATTCCGAGTTAGACCCTTGTCTTGCGACATTTTTTGAGATATTCTGATATTTTCCGTCGATGTCACTGAGAAGTTACATTACGGACCCTCGCCAATACTTTCCCCGAGACAAGATTTACAACATTGCTTCAAAGTGCAATGAAAGACTTAAAAGTAGCAATATTAGATGATCCTCAATAGCCAAGTGGAAAGAGTGTCTCAAATTCTTTGGTTAACATTGTGATTCATAAACTTTGAAGACCTACAAGCAGAGAAAGAATGGCTCGAAACCTTGACAATCAACGTTCTGGTGAAAGTGAAAGAGTAAGCAACTTAAAGAATCCCTCAACTTCCCTAACAGATTGGAAGATTACAAGGAGGTGAGAAAATACTACATCTAATCATGAGAGTTTTCATCATAAGCTTTTTACTTTAATATAATACTAGCTAGGAATTATAATCCTAATTCAATGCATGTATTTCTATGATCATTGGTTGCTAAATGATTGTCAATAAACTTTCAATAGTTATTTTATACCAAGGACCACTAGCCCAATTTAGACAATCATTAATGACTTTACCAAAAATATATAATGCAAAAATAAATTAATAATTCACTCCAAAACTTTAGTATCAAAACAATTCCACTAATAACTCCACATGCAGTTGTATTGAGGCAGGGCCTTAAATACCAGTGAACATGATTACAAACGTTTCATGTAAATTAAGCAAGGTTACCGAGAACAACCCCCCCTCCTCGTGCACCCACAAGCTTTGGAGCACGCTCCGAGCGAGAGTGCGATCTCGGACACTCCGCGCCAATTCGAGAGCGCAACGCTCCCTGGGACGCTCTCGAAGACTGGGAGTGCACTCCAAAGGCACTCCTTGAACGCTCCCTAGATGCTCCCTAGATACTCCCTGGCGCTCCATGGACGCTCCCTAATGATAATGTTAAATTCTTAAAGTAAAAGGATAAAAATGAAAGAGAAAGGAAAAGTTGGCATTTCCTTTATCTTTCATTTTTATCCTTTTACTTAAATTTTTAACATTACCATTAATTGTTTCAAAATGTTTGAGAGTGGTTCCAACCTCATCGGACTTCATATGCAGAAAGTAGAATTTCATATCCCATTCAAAATTCAACAAACTTCATAGTTTTCAGGATTTCAAGATTGATGGGATTGCAGCATTTTCATTGGATTCTATCACGTATGAGGGTATGTGATTGGCATTTAATCAAGAGCACCAAGCCCTTTATGTACCCCAATGTTGGCGGTGTTGATTGTTAAACTCCTTTGTCATGGCCTTAGCAAAAATGCACCCTTCACTAGAACCATAATCATTGATTAGGCTTTTTCTACCATATTTTAAGGCTAGGATGCGGTAGTTTCATCAAAATTGGGTGTTGTCGACTTATGTCCCTAGAGGATCGAGGTAGAAGCAAAGGCTAAACAAGTGGCAAAATGAGGGATGATACTAATGATGTGAATCCCAATACAAGCAATGGTGGAACATGGCTTGACATTTAAATGTTCTTGCTTGTTTATTCATAATGTTTTCTTTCAAAGTTTCAATATAATCATTAATATATTATGGATGGCATTTCTAACTTCATAATAATGTAGTATTCATCTACAAGTAGTACAAATATCCATGTTTTCATATATTTTGCAGCTAATTTGTCTTTCTACATGTTTTTTTAATATAAACGCAATATATATATGATAGATGCTCCCAGAACGCTCCACTCCCGAGGATATTTGAAAAATGATGCTCCCTCTCTGCTCCACGCTACGACAACCTTGAAATTAATCCTCATGGGTTAGCTTGAGTGGTTGAATGCTATGAATTACAGGTAGGAGGTCGCAAGTCCAACCCCCAGGCTGGTTGCCTCTGTGAATATCGTGGGGCTCACTCAATGTCCCTGCAGGGTTAGGTTGCCAAAACTGCAACCAACCAGTTTACCCTAGGTACCATCCTCGAAATGAGGAAAAGTGCTTGGTGGGTTTCCCGTGATGTGCATTTCATTGGGAAAAATAAGTTTTGCGCAAATTAATTTGTTTATAGTTATCACAACATGAGACGTGTTTATCCAAGAAGAAAAAGAAAAGTGTTTCCTAGGTACAAGTTTCAGTTGCAAGCTTGCCCAATTTAGAATATGCTTTATGCATTCACACTATGGATGCATTAACAGACACATCATGGAGTAGGAATGCATGAAATTTTGGTTGTCATCAAGTCTAGGTTTGTTTTATGTTATATACATAAAAGGCCAATATATGAAGGACGAGAATTACTCGTGAGGAAGGATTAAACTTTGAAACTGATTGTTAAAAAGATTGTTCTCTCCAAGATTCTCCAACAGATATTTTCTACCAACTGAGAATACGAAAGAAGCTTAGATAACATTGAATATTGAATAAATGACTTTTGTTAAGTATCCTGCTTGAAAAATACAAAAACCCCATGACTACAAATTTAGCTTGCACGTAGCCAAGAGGATATAATGCATGTAGATCAAAATAAGACAATAAAAACAATTACCAGAAAAAGGTTAGAACAATAAAAAGAAAGAATCTATCAGAACAGCTCACAAGCTGTAAACATTTAAAGAATAATCCAACCATTTTATTGGATTGATTCATTCATTTCCCCCAACTATCTATATTTAAAGCCTTGCTTCCTTACATATGCACTGTGCAATAATAACCGATAGACTTAATATGTATGCTAACAACATTGTCATTGTCCCATAGTCAAGAACTTTAGTCCCATTTCTACATATAAGATAGTGCAATCCTCTTTGATTTTGAAATAGGCATTTCTATCAGACAAACTTTACTGCATCTAGCTTCATAGTTCTCTTCAGAATTTATTATTGAAATTTGAATGCATCTATTATGTTTATGTACACTACAGAAGGCCTTGTGTAGAACAATGGAACATAACACATATTGCTTGAACAGACTGGAAATGAAAGATTACAAATATCATCCCATAAATGATAAAAGGGCCACTATGATTAGCCTATCCTATGTGGCAAGCAATTATATGACTCCGTTCTTTAGAAAAGGAACACTGAATTTTCACCCTCAGACACCCCAAAATGCAAGTGGTGCTTCCTTTAACAATCAAGGCATTCTGAATGGAATATGAAGCATTGAGCGTTTCTAACTTTCTAGGACCTCTCTGCCATTCTAGGATGTTTCTATGTGGTCTTTAGAACATTTTGGTCTTTCTTGCATTCAAGCAACAAGAGTGTTGCTCAAAAGATAGTTCTCTTTAATCGATTTTTTATCCCCACTCCCACACAACATTTCCTTTTCTTGAGAATCCAAAACATTCACCTAATATTTTAGGTTACCAGTTGCTTAGATATAAAATTTAAAGTAAGTCCAAGTGCACAAGGCAGCAACATCAAATATGATGCAAAAAAGTATCTAATGAAGAAATCTTTAACAAAAAAGCTGAAAATATGCTAAATACCTTCTTCAGCTCAGCCTTTGGTGGCGCTCCCTCCTGATAGAAACTCGGCATGGGTGTTGCTTTGAATGTTAAACTTTTCCTTAGTTGCTTGATCTCAGCCTCCTGATACTCCTGTTCAGATACATGAATAAATGTATAGATAATATATAATCAATTGGCAACCTAGCAACCCCGTAATTACCATCTTGCCGTACAGCGTATTCTGTAGCAAGAAGCCTCAAACTTTCAAAGCAGACCAAAACAAACTAAGTAATTACAAAATACTATTCTAACTAGAATTTTAGCATGACAAATTACATGCTTTCTTCGAATGCTACACCAAACTAAAAATGGCACATTAAGAAAACCTTTGACTTGGCCTGCAAATGGCTTTTTTCCATCTCCCTCGCTTGAATCTTTTCTTCTAGCTTTGAGTAAAACTGAACAAGTGCAGAGAACAACCATCAACATAGTCCTCTACAGCTTAACAGTAAAATAGATAGTTTTTTAAGCGACAAAAGTGGAAAGCCACATAATATTAAAGCAAGATTCTAGAAAAATGCACGACCTCTTTTCGCTTCTCGGCTCGTTCGTTGCATCTAAAATTGAAACCAGATGCAGAAGATGCACTGCCTGGTCTTGCTTTAGAACCTATGGCAGTGGAAGTTCTAGGAATAATTAAGGATCTAAAGTACATTTCTTCTAAAAATTATAAGTACAGAACAAAATTACAATACTGATAAAAGAGAACATGTAACACCATACTGAAATACTTGTTAAGTAAATTAGTCTATTATTTCATGCTCCTGCAAATTATTCACATGCCAGTCAAAAGATACGATGAAGCAACTGAACCAGTATCTTCATACTCCTCCTTCATTTCGTCTTGCTTGAGAGGTTTCTCGTTTTGGATATTGGATCTACACAGGCAATTAATAAGCTTTCCTCATACTCAGAGGAATTCAACTTTAAAGAATAACTACATTCTTTTAACCAGTGGAAGGAAAATATTCAGCTCTGAGAAATATTAACTGTGTTCTTAGATAAATATCACCGCTAATAACTAAGAGATGAWTAAACGACTTACTTCATGCTATGAGAGCGTGAAAACTTTGTAGTTGCCGGTATTGAAGCAGATTTTGTGGCCACCTGCTCAAGCAAGGCGTATTAAAAAGCAACTTCCATTGACATCACAAATTAGTAAATAGTAAATACCTAAAGGCACRGTTTTGAATTTTCAGAATTCAAATAGTGAAGATCATCAAGGCTACCGTCCCATATAAGGGTCCATATTAGGCTTAAACACTCCCTGAGAGTATCCTATCAAAAATCAGGAACTCAAGGGAGCTAATATWTTTCAGGTCTTTACCTGTTGTTTTTTGGTAGTTGAGGAGGACGTGGCACTAGTTGCACTCATRCGTCTAGCTGCATTACCATCGGAACTTTGCACTCCAGCGGATGCTCTCTTATTGGTTGCAAGGGCAAAGGGCTGTGGAACAGTGCAGTTTGACCGAGCAGTTACAGGGTTAGTTGATGAAGGAAGAGAACCATTTGAAGCAGGAGATGTGACTTCAGTGCCCTCAATCTGGGAATCTTGACTGGGGTTATGCTTCTGCTTTCCAACCGTATCCATACCATTTTTTGCTGCAACCTTTGAGACTCCCTTTGAAGAAATAATTGAGTTCTGAGGAGGCCTTGGCTTTTGAACCTGAGAAGATGCACGTGGGCCTTTTGCAAGTGTACCTGTGACGGATTTCTGTGATCTTGACCGGGTTAAGTGAGTGTTTCCCTACAATACGAGCACAATGAACTGACACTGTTAACTTCACCCTGATTAAGGAGGCTAAAACAATTGCAATTTGCATACATGTTAATCCTGAAGCATGGATGATTGAATGTATATACCTTAGCAGTTGTTACATTCTTCTGATCTTGAGCTTGTTCTGATTGGTCCTGTCTTTCAGTACCTACACCAGGCTTTTGTTCACAGTCAAGATTTAAACTGTCTTTCCCTTCACCAGTGCTGACCTGTTCAGTTTCACTTTTTCCCTGTGATGCCTCAATTGGTTCATTTTGCTCTGCTACAACTGTAAGTTCCTGGAACTCATCTGCTTCTGTAATTCCTTTACCATTATTTCCAGCATCCAGCTCATTTAAGTTTCCCACGTCCCCGCTCTCAGAAGAGAGCTGAGAGAGCAAATCACCAGATGTAGTGGCATTTTCATGGAAGTCCTTCTCTCCATCCATTGCAGTCTGAAAAGGATATCCTAGAGCCCTTGCAACTTCAAAATTGATTCCAGTTCATCCACCTCTTAAATGCCGAATCCACAAGACAGTACCATTTTATGGAGAGCTGCATCAAATGTGAATAAAGAATAAGTACACCAAGAAAACCCCATTGAATAGATTTCAAATTGAATTCCAAAATAGGGTGTTGATATTCTTAGGTACAGAAACAGAATTTTTTAAAAGTTAATTAATTCCATCATTGGGAAAATACTAAGTTCTTGAACTATTCTTAAAGGAGAGTAAGCTTCTGATGCATCTCAGAAGGAAAGAACTGAGAACTTCTCTGTTACACAATTTCAGTTTTACACATTAGATGTTGACCAAAAATTGGGGTCAAGTTTTCTGATCAAATTTGACATGTTGAACCAGAAAACAAGGGAATATTTGTTAAGTACATTAACATAGAAAAACTATTAAAACCAAGACCAGTGGCCTCAAACTGTACAAAATGTTTCTCGTAAAGTATGTGATTATGGCATACAATATAAAAACAATAGGCCCGTGGAGGGGTCTTAAAGCAGCCAATTCTGAGAAGGCACATCCTCACATTCAAATGATGTTATAGGCATTCATTTGCTACGTAAGCAAGTGATACATATGCATAACTACCAGGCATGAAATGTTCGGTAGGTTCAGCAAGGGCTCAAAAACGTTTGGGATTTCAAGAAAAATTTGATGGATTCAGAAATATGGAATATATAATTAAAAAAACTTAAATTAAACTTTGTTAGGTTTTTCCTTCACTTTTTTAAGTAAAAATAAAGGTTTGTAGGTTTGGACGGGACGAGTTCAGCAGGTCTGAAAGTTTTGGAATCCAGGCCAACCTGTGCCGGGTCTGGCCACACCTGGTAACCATGCATATACAAGAAACCTATTAGGCAGACAAATAGCGAGTGTTTAATACTATATGATGTTGTTTTTCGATTACAGTGTGCAGTAATCAATCAAGTGGTCCAGTTTAATATATTTTCGTATCACAGGATGCTTTGAAGAAATAAAAATTGTACGGTGAAGATCGCATGCCCAAAAAAATCAATGAGAACAATGGCTATCCAGACACCTTATGTGTGTTTAGCCTTACCTATCCCCCCATGCCTATTCCATCTTTGTACTCAGAACCTATATGTTTTCGTGGGAAAGAATCTTCATCAAAACTGTACTGCTGAATGCACCCGGCCAAAAAGTAACCCAATCCCTTTCTTAAGGAAAATTCTTTGGCTCCTGCTAAAGAAACTCTGAAGTTCAGAGTCCCATTCAAAAAAACGTTCCACTTTTTCAGAACTGGGATTCTAGAGATACTCTTCGGACCAAAAATGGGCAAAATAGACAAATCCATTCAACAAAACATTAAAAACCACCATCCACTCAAATTATAATAAGAGGGTAATGTGTCCATCAGGCTGTGGGTCTAGCAGAAAGTTAGAGGACTTGTTCTAAGAATGACCCAAGTTCAAATCCCAGCAGGCAGGTTCCAGTGGAAAAAATGCATCCGAGAACAGGTTAAAGTCCCAGCGACCTTGATGAGCCACAGGGGCAGAAAACTAAATTGTAAAGCGCCTCTGTTTGCAGGCGCTATTGCCCAAAGGTTCTTATGAAGAAAACAAATGAGCGAAACGCCACATCCTGTGTTGATCCGAATTTATATAGAAGGGTTGGGCAGAAAGGATGGGAGATCGGCCATGCTCTAGATTGAATTCAGGGGCTGACTTTAAATTACATACAATGGATGCACTTTAAATGGAAGCTTGTGCATTGTACACTCGATCATTCCAGCAAAGGTAGATAGATCAATTATCTAAATGCAACATCTCGCGTGCCGTCGTGATATGATATGGCTACGAGCCATATTCTTCTGTTAAAACATTTATTTAACCACATTGAAAGTTGAAGCCACGAATCCTACACAGCTTTATCAAATCAAAAGTTTAATATGACACATTCTAAAGCAAAGCCAATCCAGGCATAACAAAAGGACACAAGAAAAAACCCTAATATATTGTGTTTTACTACTTTTGTTGAACTCTTCCGCGTTTTCTCCTCGGCAGACGTCACCTGTTTGAATCTCGCAATGTTTCAGCTCAGCTGCCGCAAGATGCAGCTGACATCGACCGCCCATAACAGCAGTCTGCTCCCGTCGCCGGATGCCACTCTGATGCCCAAAGCAGGCCGCAATAACCACCAGATCCCGGCCTTTAAGCCCCGTCTTTAGCAAAAAAGCAACTAAACGATCACCAAAATGAATGATTAAAGCAACGATCAATACCAATTTAGAAAGCCGAGAACGCCGCGGATCCGATCAACCGACCATTTTTAGCATACGACGCGATGATGTGGCCGCTTTGGAGCTCCGAATGCTTGCGGGATCGCCATTGCAAGGACCTCTCAGCTCCGTAATCTGCAAACCCTCGGATGCCTGCAAACCCTCGGCGAGTGCGAAAAAATATTTTGGGGAATATTCGAAATGGGCTGACAATTTCTCGTTTCAAATAATTTGTTTATTTAGATAAATTGTGGATAATATTAGACAGGGTCTAAGTCAAATTAAAACGGTGGCAAATAGATTGCCAAACTGGTGTCCGGACCCGCCGGGTTGTTACGCTGTATAATTAATTACCTGCCTCCGTGGCAACCGCAAGCGACGTGGACGCCTGCTGCGCTGGCTGTGAGGTGGACGAGTATCGTGCGATTGCGTGCGTGTCTTCTCCGTGGGCCCCACGATGCAAGAAATTGTCTTGTAGGAGGACAGGCAAAAGGAAGCGCTATGTCGTTATCTTGGAAGGCCGCCCTTGAGTTTGGCTCTAGCGTGAGGTGATGCGATTGGGGTTTTGTCATGGAGCCTGCTTTGGAACTTAAACCCTCTATGGATCCCGGTCTTCGTCAATGTACCATTTATACATAGATATGGATCTTTAATCAAACCATCAAATTTGAGTCTATGTCAAAGTACTCACTTTCATTAGTTTTTATTGTTTAAAGAGCATATCATTGATATCTAGATTGATAGATGTGATAACAAAGACTTAAATTGGGGTCCATCTCAATTGGATGGGTTTTTCAGAATTTAGAACGGGGTCCATCTAGAGTTGGATGGATAGATAGATCTTAGTGTGGAATGTGTGATGGGTGGGTATGGCCACTATTTGATCTTTAGTGTTTGTTGGTTGGTAAAAGAGGTTTGGATCTTGGTGTGCAATGTGTGATGGGTGGGTATTGTAATTATTTGAGCATAGTGTTTGTTGGTTGGTAAAAGAGATTTTGATTTTGTTGATTATATATTTTTTTGCAATTTAATATTGTTTAATGAATTTACTTGGTGTGTATATTCTTTTCAACGATGTGAGTCATTTTATATTATTGAGTTTACTTTATATCAAAAAAAAATTGATTAATATGTAAGGAGATGCGGATTCAAATCTCACATCAATACAATACAGATACTCTCTTTAAATCTTACATCAATACAATATAAATACTCTCTTTAACATGAGGGCGAGAGATTTAAATCCCCTCTTTTATGAAGTGACAACAATATTGAAAAAGAAGAATCACATAGAAGCGTAAGAATTTGTGGGTTTCTAAAACCCTTTTTTACTAAATAAAATGTTTCATTTTGATTATTAATATATTAAATAATTAAAATCCTCCGAGTGTAGAACAGTTGGCGATGGAGTGTATTGTTAAGGCACTCTGTTATGTGAAGTCACCAGTTCGAAACCCTCAACTAGCCTTGTGTGTCGCGTGAGGGGTCGTGTTGGTATGTCTGGGGTTATAGTGGTAGTAATCGGATAACACGACCACGTGTCACGCGAGTATGTGCCCAACTAGTTGTTGATTTCCCCAGTCGACCAAAATATATATATATATATATATATATATATATAAAAAACCAAAAACATGGCACATTAAACATTATTTATGAGCAAAAACCTACAAATTTAGGGCTAAAACATAAAGTATACACAATTGCCACCCAAGCTAAAAAAAACATCATAAGTAGTTGTTGCCCTAAAACTACATAAACAAAGGATTAATGTTTATAGAAATCCAATATGACAAATTTAGGGCTAAAACATAAAGTATACACAATTGCCACCCAAGCTAAAAAAAAACATCATAAGTAGTTGTTGCCCTAAAACTACATAAACAAAGGATTAATGTTTATAGAGATCCAATATGGTCAATAGGCCAATGCAAGATGTTAGATGTCACATCAGGGAGCAAAGAGAAGCATGGTTGTAATGACCAGAGTATTGTCGTTATCCTTATGAGATAGGATAGTAGGTACCCATGCATCATTTTTTGGGCGTTGTCTAATTGTTCTACGTTTTTGCCTTTTTTGTCGAAATCCGACAACATAAATCTTCACGAAGTCACATTTTTTGTTGTTTAAATTGCATTTCTGAATGTAGAAATGGATTTAGCGTGCTGGAAAACCCCTGGGGCACTCGGATTATACAGAAATAATCACTCCAATCTACAGATTTAACAATTTCTCGTCGGATTTTGGGCAAATATCCCTGAAAAATATCCTTGAAAAAAAAAAAAAAAACGTAAAACAGGTAGACTACGCAATTTTTTTATCTAAGTTCAATAAATTGTTTAGTCTCGAAAATCACTTATACTAAAGATAAAAAAAAAAATTCCCAAAAATTCATACACAACTTTGAATCGAGAGCAATCTTCAAATCTTGAGAGCAATCTTCAAATCTTTCATGTTGAATCAAATAAATAAATAAATGAATAACAAAGATTTGTAAGATTCTAAAACCCTTTTTACTAAACAAAGTGTTTAGTTTTGATTATTTATACATTAAGTATTTGAAAAACAATTTACACCAAACCAAAAACATGACACATAAAGCATTATTTATGAGTAAAACCCTACAAATTTAGAGTTAAAACTGAGAGTCTACACAATTACCACCTAAATTAAAAACATCATAAATAGTCGTTGCCCTAAAACTTCGTAAACAAAGGAATCATGGATGTTTATGATGTTTATAGAGATTCAATATGGTCAATAGTCCAATGTAAGATGTCACATCAAGGAGCAAAGAGAAATATGGTTATAATGACTAAGTATTGTCTTTATCCTTGTAAGGTAGTACAATGGATTCTCATCTATCATTTCTTGGTTCAAGATCAAGAAATTATTTTATCTCAAAAATCACTTATATTGAAAATAAATAAAAAATAAAAAATAAAAATTATATGCAACTTTGAATAAGAGTGATTTTCAAATCTTTCAAATTAGGTCAAATAAACGAGGAAATGAATAACAAAGAGCTTTTATAGGGTGTATATTTCAACTATATTCATTTTATCTCTATAGATACTACATTTACTCGATGCATTAAAAGTAGCGAGGTGCTCTACAATCCAATATGGGGAAGATGTTGTCACGTTAGCGTTAGATTAGGTTAGATAACATTATATTAAAAGAAACTAACAATAATAATTAAAGTCGGCTCAATTTTAAAAAAAATTAATAATAATAAAAATAATGTATACTTAATTAAAAAAAATTAAACGACTAGGTACGTATGTACATAACAACATCTAAAATAATAAACCAACGTAGATCCATCTTAAACCCTAATCTATCAAACATTGAAAGGGATCAAATTTCTTAAAGTGTAATTTTTTTAAATATCAATTAATACGAAGGAATTAATACTTGACATAGAATGAAATGTTAAAAAAAATTACAGCTTAAACAAATTGATCTCTCAATACTTAATAAATCTAAATTTAAAATAAATCTAAATTTAAGATAAATCTACTTTAATTTTATCTTTTTCCCATGAAACGATATTTCCCAATTTATATTGTTCACCTTTACTAGGTAAATGGTTAACTTAACACATATTGAAACCAAAGTTAATATTAAGACTATACACACTCACGACGTGCATCCAACCATGCGACTTCATCATTAATGCACAAACTCGCATAAAAGCATATCTTAAAACAAAAATCTTGCTACGTGACGATATCAACTCGCAAGAATTGCGAGACCTTAATTGTCGTATGGTGGTAGGTAAGATCAGTGCATGTAAAACATGCACACCAAATAGGTTGGGACCCCACCATCTCAGGTGGGGTTCGAGGTCTCTAGACTTCAAACTACATTTCTCTAGTTATAATATCACCACATATGAAGGAAACTAGAAATGGCAAAACGTGAGCGCTCATTAGTAAAATTTGACAACAACCAATTTAACGTTCTTGAAGTTGACAACATCCCATTTAACCTTTTAGAAACAATAAAATATGATCATGGATGCTTGCACCCTTTATCCCTCTTGAACTTGGTATGCCCAAGCAATTTAATTTCATATTAATTTTGGAAAGATGGCAAAGGAAGATAGGGCATTACATGAGCTAGGGTTCTTTCCCAAAGAGAGAGGAGATTGTTGAAATTAAAGGGAAGAGAAAGGATGATTTAGTTGCAATTAGTGGATTAAGGGTGGAAGGTTACAAAGTTTAAGTTTTGGTATAAAGGTTTTGGTGGTGGGATTTATTTATTATGGAATATAGATGGAGTATTTAGGATTGACGTCAAGAAAGCATTTTAGGGTTGAGTTTCAATGATGTGATAGGGAAGGTTAATCACAATAAAAAACTTGGTTCAAAAGAAGCTTTCTAAGATTTCTAAAGAATGTTTTTAAAGCACTTTTCCTTGTTCTACTTTTAGTCAAGGTTTTTAATGGAGCTAGATGGGCGAATGTTTTAGCAAAGGATTTATTTTCGATGCACCTAAAAGCAAGGAAACGCATCGATGCACTATGTTATACACATAATGCATGTAGATATATAACCACACCACAATAACAATACAAAAGGTGGCCCACTTGTTTGAATTTCATAAAACCTGTCATTTTAAAAAAATTGCTTCACAATGTGCACTAAACCTATAACCACCTCAATGCACCTATATAGATATGCACTAGTGCGACTAGATAGAAGGTGCACCACAATAGGGCTAAATAATAAAAAATTATCTGCACATATATTTATTGTAATAGTCGATGTGCTAAAGGATGTTATGGAACATCATTCTCGAGGTGGCCTATCTAGATACATGCACCACTTAATGCAAGTTGACAAGCCACAAACTTCCAACAATATAGATGTTGTTAAATCCTATGTAAAACTACACATTATTCCATCAAACTTTGACTTTGTCTACAGTTTTACTGTGGCATGCCAAAAAAACATTGTTTAGGGCCCCAAAACGACCCTGGAAATACAAAAAGATGTACTGACATGAAAAATTCCAAAATAATCTAGTTGGATTAGGTGGGAGGCCACCAATCTATACCTAGAAGTTGTGTAGGGATTCAGACAGCCCCAAAAGTGTAGAACCCACAATTACAAAGAATTGCAAAAGAACGTGATGAATTAAAATTGTCAAAAGGAGCCAATTGGAATAGGTGGGTGGCCACCAATATCCACTTGGATCAAATGGCCTACATAGGTGCATCCAAACAGATATGGAGTTCTTGGACATCTCCTCACTAGGAGTCGCTTACTGATATGTTGTCAAGAT
>JASDQU010100968.1:208468-219891 GCA_032191745.1 Picea mariana | reverse complement strand
TAGTATTCTGTCACGGTTTGTTCCAGATCCGGGTGGATCTGTGGAGATTGGTCTGTGTCCGCACTCACGAATTTATCCTTGAACAATAGTAAAAGAAAAATGATTGTCTTTATGTTTTAAATTTACTGAAATAGATGACCAGGAGGAGGAAGAAGTTATGGCTTTAAAGTGAATACTCAGACCAGTTATTAATCCTCTTAACAAACCATTAGCATCCACAACGCAAAAAGACCAATTCATGAGTCAAGGCTCAACAATATTCCTATCTTTTTCACTCAAACACATTGTCTCTTGAATCAGAATTATATCTCACCTGAGGCTCAGGAGAAACCTCTTGAGGGATATATTTTTTTTTGGGGGGGAAACCCCTCTTGCATTGAAGGAGAGGAAGATCATAGAATGGGGGGAGGCAGGGTGCTCCCTACTCTAAGGGCCCTAGTGATGGAGACTTGTCTACCTTTACAAATCTCAGCAACGACCTTTTCCTGGGCCTTGTGAATATGGGATTTCTTCCCCACCTAGGTTGGCCGAGGAGTGTCTAATGTGAGTCCTCCTCTAGATGGAATCACCTCTTTTAGACACCCCTTGTATTGAAGAGTGTAGAACTNGGAGGGAGGAGACCTTTTCGCCAGAGAACTAACAATAAGAGGAGCCAAATAAAAAGGGACACAAGAATGGGAGAGAGGAGGGGATTGTGAGGACATATTTTTAGCTTCATTAGGAGTGGAATGAGAAGGGCGGAATGCAAAGGGGGGGGCTAGGAGAGGAATTCGGGGAGGGAATCAATGCAGGGTGTCTAGGCCCTTTATAAGAGGGAAGGGAAGCACGTAAATCAGGAGGAGAGACCAATCTATTAGAGGTAGCGGCCTTTGTAAAAATATTGGGGAGAGAAATCCTAGGGGAGGATGGAAAACCTTCTTTGAATGAAGACAATTCGCCTACACCATACTTAGGAAAATGAGCAGGAACATAAAGAAGTAACTTATCATTCATACCTGACGGAGAGGCGCGTCAATTTTTGTCTACAAGGCCTTGGCCTCTTGAATTTGCTTCACCTAAACTAAAAAGGACCTTCATCGTTCTTCCATCAAATGAGTTCATATCCATAGTGTTGGTTCTTCCCAAAGCTTATTTCATCTTCCATACCTTTAATGTTTTTTAGAATAAGGGCGCAGAGCAACCACACTGGGAGTGAAAATGGCCAATTTCATGATAGCCATGACATCGAAAGGGTGAATTCCAATATTTTACCCTTTGATTCCAAAGTTTGTCTCCAAATATAATGTCAACATTTCCTATAATATCTTCCCAAACATCCACCTCGATCTGGATCCAAGCCCAAGGTCGATCCGTCTTGGAGGCCTAATTGGGTTCTAGTCTGACAAAGGAGCCTAGCTTGTTTCTATGTATTTCAATGCCTCTCTTGACATGAATCCCAAGGGGAAATTAGGAAATATATCCCAAATTCACATCAACACCACTAGCTCCTTGGTAGGGTCAAAATCAATTGTCCAAGTCTTAATAATTAGACTAGAAGAACCCCAGGTCCAATATTTCCTTAAAATTGCATTGCAGTCATCCTCCGAGTGAAGTAAAATTTAATTCCATCCTCTAGCGAGCACATGATCCTCTGGGATGTAACCCAACACTGGTTTTCAGTGCAAGTCCATCCACCTATATAATGTTTCTTCTCCTGCGAACTTTCCATTGAAACAACCAACGAGAGTCATTCCATCAAATTGTGTAACCTTTGTTATAGATATCTCCTTACCAACTACCATTTGGATGGTCCCTCTTTTTTCATGGATGCACTTGGATATCTTCTTAGGATGGGCCAAGTCAAAACCAGAAACCTTTTCAACACCCTTACTCTCCCTCTGAGAACCCTTAATTTTTTCTTCCTTCTTTTCTAGACTCGGATGTGATCTAATGAACTTCAAGTCTTTGCTACAGAAGGTTTTGGATGGAGAATTGCTCCGATTATCACCAGAAAAGAGCAAAACAATGAAGTTCTGGAAAAAAATAATTTCGATGGGGTCATTAACCCAGTTAATTGCTACTCGATTAACCAATCCTTTCACTTGCATGATAGGAATCTTGGCATCATCGGCTATCTCCTCAAAATGCGAGCGAGGGGATAATTTAGAACGATTTTTCCTTTCTAGAAACTTCTCAAGTGTGAAAAAATACATTTCATGTGATGGCATGATGTCATAATCTATCTTGGTTCCATATTCTAGATTCATTTTTTCGGTCATAAGTACGTTGCTGAAGATTTTTCCAGATATCCCCCAAAAGAAAGGCATCTACGGTGTCGGGGATGGGAGAATTCCACCTCAAGAACTCAAGGGAGACTAGACAAACCTCATCGAAAAAAGGAAAAGGATAAAGAGGGCTTGCAACCCTTGCTCGTAGGCCTATGGGCCTAACTCCATAACTTTGAAAATACTAACTGCAGAGCTCCTGGTGTGCTACCCAATGCACTAGTGTGTCTTACTGTCGAGTGCACCGCGGTATGGTAAAATAAAAATAAAAATACAAAATTGATTTTCATTATTACATTTCCTTCTATGCTTCCAATATCTCACACAACGCTCACCCTCCTTCTATGGTCGCCTTTTTTGTAGTGCTCTACAATATTGATTCTTTAGTGCCATTGTAGATTTCTTACATTTTCCAATTTTGGGAAAAAGTTGAAAATTTCATTTTTCCTCTACGAGCCAACTATGCTTCCTCAAGCGAGAAGAGACTAAGTAAATTGTTTGTTACCTATTTATTTGAATTTTCGTCGTATTAAAATTTAAAATTGGCCTTAAAATTAGTTGCATTTTTTGTGCCTCTGTCTAAGAAGAGACATTGTTTTTGCATAATAAATTATTGGTGTGTTCTAACAACATGAACACACGTGTGCACCTTACCTAACACAATGCCTCATGACCGATGTGTTATTGAATAACACACACCATTGACCCATTATTGGTGCCCCTTCCCTAACATAACGCCCCATGATCGGTGCATTATTGAATACTGTGACCTTAATAGTGCATATTGGTGTGTTTGATGACAAATGTAGCATCGGTGCACCAAATAACATAGAGCATTCTCGCTGGTGCATGTTTTCTAAAAAAAAACACTCAGAACAGTGTATATGAATTATTAAAGGCACACTGGTTACTTTACCACCATTTTTTGCAAACAAAAATCAATTTCAGTTTTTGATAAACACAAAATGTTTATATGTGTGTGTGTTTTATAATTTCAATTTGTTTTATCTATATATCTATATATGTGTATGTTTTATAATTTCAATTTGTTTTATCTATATATCTATCTGTGTGTGTGTGTGTGTGTGTGCACGCACTTAAAAAGAATTGTATGTGAATTAGAGACCATGACAATGAGCGCAAGATTAGGAATAGCAATAGTAGGTCAACACATACAACTTTGTACATGAGTGGGAGGCCAGAGAGAGAGAGAGAGGGAGAGGATCCCTCACCCTATTGCACCGCATAATAATTTCCTTTTTAGGGATGTTGGCTTCCTCAAGATTTATGAGGAGGATACATCTCTTAGTGGGAGCTCTTCATTTTTATAGTAGTTGATCCATCATTGGAATCAAGGTCGACACGCATGCATGGTTGGTCTCGATCTATGGTATTAACCCACATAGGATGATATTTATTTTAACATCGAGTTGTCTAGGAGGGGGGGGGGCGGTTGGCCCCAATTACCTTATCTATCATGTGTAATTGCAGGAGAGAGCCAGGTCGCATATGGGTAGAGATATGTCAAGCCAGACATTATGTGTGATTCTAACTTCCATGTTGTTGGTGCTTAGTTGCAGATAGATTCATTTGGTGCAGAGGAGGTTAAGTTCCTATCCCTTATTGTCATGACACTTGCACACTTTACCACTAATGGATAGCACATTAGTTTCTCATTGATGTACTAAGTAGATAATTTAGTTTAGAGGCCCGATTGATTAGTTGGTAGGAGAGTTTTTTGCACAAGTTTTGTTTCGCATTAGATTGTTGTCACTCTATTTTTTATGGGAGGTTGTTCTTCCCATTTGTGTGAGAGTCGTTTACATTATTTTTGGAGAGGTTTCATGTCACTCGACCAATAGTAACTCGCTTCCCTCTTAGGCCTATGAATGATGTGTGTATGCACATGTGGAGGCAATTATTTCTCAAAAGGGGCCAAGCAGAGTGGTCGTGTACTCTGATTGATAAAGAGATATGTAATTTTTTGGCTAGAGAGGACAATCCTATCCTCGATCTTGTATAGTACCCATATGAGGGAATGGATTGGAGAGGATGTCTGAAAATCCTATTTACAACAGATGAGTTATTCGATGACATAGGTAATATTATCGTTATGTTTTGATAAATCCATTTACATGTTCTTTTGTCTTATTTAATGCACATGTAATTTATTGTAACATTTTGTTTCAATTATATGATCATTATTGTCTATTGTTTTGCAGATATTGGCACATATGTTGGGGAAAAGCCTCCCCAACACAATGAGAAGATGGATGAGACTACTGAGTACCCTCTAGTACATAGACCTGACATGCCACACAAGATGGATCAAAGAGTTCGAAATGCTTATCTTGTAATCGAAGGTAGATCTGAATCCAAACGAAATGTGTACTCCTAAGCTAGACCTTTTTGATGGGGTACCGACCACCCCAAATGAAGATCATATGTAAAGGTTGCACCCCTGGGAAGTTGATGTATCAACTAACCACATCAAGGCCCATAAACCTTTTAGGCCTTTCATCTTATGGGGTTAGGGTTTTGGATGTTTAGGGTTTTCTCATTGATGCTTTATGTTAAAAGGAATTTTTGTCCTCTTTGTAATATCATTCTTGCGAATGACTATACCTATCACATATCTATCTTCAGAGATAAGCTACCACCACTCTAGCTAGCTTGTGTGCTTTGCATTTATAGTCTTTTGTATTTCAGACAATCATTAATAGACTCCGAGTTTAATTGTATTACTGTGTTCCCTACGATATCTCTATGTGTTTATTTGTTATATATTTGCCTTCATTCCATTCCCAATGTAATCCAAATCAGTGGTATCAGAGCAATCTGCTCCTTGTTGTTTATTAGTGCACGTCCCCGACAAGGTCAAGGTATAGAGAGTTGGGTCTCGAGCTAGTTTATCTTGAGGGAAAATGCTCTCGCCAACCGGAGAGGCCTCCCACTACGTAAGAAAAGAGAGACAATAGAGTAGGAGATACTATCAAAATGTTACTCAAGGAATCCCTCATGCAATAGAGGAACGAGATGATGGATAATTTTGCCCAGATCCTTTGACAACTGCCAACGACGACGACTACACCTTCAACCAACAATCAATTCGGAGGTGAAACACCCTTCAAGGTACAAGTTAAGTTTGGTATTCCTTTATTTGAAGTCTAGATAGACGCCGACACTTTGGAAAAATGGTTAAGACTTCCAGAGGGTTATTTCTCTGTCTAAAATTTGTCCAACAATGAAAAAATCACCTTCGCACTCCTTATCTACCCTGTGTCAGATATTGGTGGGAAACTTACTATGAGAAACATGTCGGAGATGAGTCTACATGTTTTTGGAAATAACCCACTTGGATGACTTTTGTTGATGCCCTCGAGGAGAAATAATACCAAGTCGGAAACTATGATGACCAATACACGAGATGGACAACTCTACGTTAGGAAAGAGACTAGACGGTGTCGGAGTACACCAACATCTTCCATACCTTTCACACAAAACTGGGTATTAAAGACTCTGAGCAACACCTGGTCCCAAACTACTGTAATGGTGATCCAGATTTATGAGCGGAACAAAATAAATAACAGACTGAATATAATAACATAGAGATACGGAAAGCAAAAATAGATATCTAGTGAACAATTACTTCTATTGAATAAATAAAATAGGTTGAAACTGTAAAACTGTAGAATTAAAAACAACTTGCTTGAATGGTGGTAGTTATCTCTGAGAAGAGATGTGGCTGCTATGCGCATACGTATGAGCAGAATGACTACAATGAGGCTCCAAAGGCCTTTTTAACATTAATCATGAATGACAAAACCCTAGACATCCAAAAACCTAACCCTAGGAGATGAAACACCAAAAGTTATGTGGGCTTCGATGGGTAAGTTGGTACCTCAACTTCCCGGGGTCGTAACTTTTGCATACGACCTCCATTTTAGGTGCATGATAGCCCGTTGGAAAGGTATTTTCGAGAAATACACATTATGCCATCAAACTTAGACTTTGTCTACAGTTTGATTGTGGCAAGCCAAAAAAAACATTCTTTAGGGCCCCAGAACGACCCTGGAAGCACAGAAAGATGTACTGACATGAAAACTTCCAAAATAAGCCAATTGGATTAGGTGGACAACCACCAATATCCACCTCGAAGTTGTGTAGGATTTAGGCAGCCTTGAAAGTGTAGAACCCACAATTACAAAGAATTATAGAAGAATGTGTGGAACTAAAATTGTCAAAAAGGAGCCAGTTGGAATAGGTGGGTGGCCACCAATATCCACCTGGATCGGTCCTCCCCCCTTAGGAAGCAATGGTCTCCATTGCGTTGAGTGCCCCCATCATGTGAGGAATTTTTTATTGAATTTGGCCCTGGGTGAGCCATTTTCCTTGGTGCAGGAGCTGCCCTACCTTGATGACCTTTGTCTGGTCATCGATTTGAGGGTGGAAGACAGTGGATTTAGTGATCTTGATGTCCAACAGTGACCAGAGACTCGACCAAAATGTGTCGAGGAACCTGTTGTCTCGATGGGATATGATGGTCTTTGGTATCCAAAAATGGACCCACACTCATTCGAACAATATCTTGGCAGTATCTGCCACTATGACTCTCTTCTTGTAGGATGTGAGAATGGCCATCTTTGAAAATCGATCAACCACCACAAATACGCAATCATTTACTTGCTTGGTGGATGAAAGGCTAGACATGCAATCCATCGAGATGGATTCCCAAGGCCTCTCGGGAGTAGGAAGAGGAGCGTATAAGCCTTTATTCTTGATGGTTGGATTGGAAATGGCACAGGCGATGCAAGTTCTGATATACTTACTGACGTCCTGTTGAAGTTTTGGCCAATAAAAATGTTTTTGTAGAACGACCATAATTTTCTCCATGCCAAAATGTCCTGCCATCCGATTGTAGTAAGCCTCCAAAATCAACTTTTCACGCTCACTTGCAAGAACACATAGGTGGCCCAAATGGTATAACAGTCCATCCTAAATGTGAAAATCGATGACATTCATGCCTGTACCCAAGAGATGATAGGTGGTAGCGAAGTTAGGATCTTGCTGATAAAGTTGGGGCCACTTAGATGTCTCATTCCCACAGGAATGGAGCACAGTGGTGAGCGCATCCATGGGAGGTCGAATGAGGTAGTTAGTGATAGGATTTGTGCTCCATGTCTTCTACTTGATGTTGAGATGGAACTACTACAGGTATGTGGACCACTTATGATGGCATTCGTTCTGCAACTTCCCATGTGTATGTATGAACTGTAGAGGCTTGTGATTAGTGTGGATGATTATTTCCTTTATCAAAATGTAATGTTTCCATTGACGGTAGGCTTGTACAATGGAATACATTTCCTTGTCATAGGTGGGGTATTTCTGGAAACTATCTGAGAGTGTATCACTATGGCATGATACCAGATGACTGTGTTGAGTGATAATTGTGCCTACAACATAGTCGAATGCATCAGTCTCAATATCGAACAGTTGTTGCAAATCGAGTAAGGAGAGTACTGGGGCTGAGCATAAGCGATGCTTCAGATCATCAAAAGCTCATTATTGTTCCTTCCCCCACGTGAAATTTTCCTTGCCACCGCCCTTTGTCACTTGGATGAGGGCCCATGCAATATGGGAGAATCCCAACATGAACCGTTGGTAGAAGTTGGCAAGTCCCAAGAAGCTGTGAAGCTCAGTTAATGTGGTCGGGGCTAGCCAGTCATGGATGACTTAGATCTTAGTTGGATCCACATGTACCCCATGTTCATTAACAATGTATCCCATGTATTGGACCATGTTCATGCCAAGGAGCATTTTTCCAAGTTGGCATATAGATTGTGTTGCCGCATAGTGCTCAAAACCTGTTGAATACGTTGCATGTGCTCCTCCCAAGTTTCGTTGAAGATGAGGATGTCATCCAGATATACCACCACAAAAGAGTTGGTGAAGGGTCTCAATACATCATCCATCAACCTCATGAAATTTGTTGGTGCATTTGTTAGGTCAAAGGGAATGACCATCCATTCAAAGAGACCTTCTTTAGATTTGAAAGTTTTCTTCCATACATCAGTTGGTTTGATGGGAACCTGGTGGCAACCAGAATTTAGGTCAATCTTGTTGCAGAACTTGGCCCCCTTGATTTGGTCAAGAAGGTCATGAATTCGAGGAATTGGGTACCGATTCCTGACTGTAATTTTTTTTAATGCTCTGTAATCAATGCAGAGCTGCCAGGTCCTATATTTATTTTTCTACATCAGTACAATCAGGCTTCTACAAGGGGAGGAGTTGGGTCTGATGTGCCCCTTTTGAAGTAGTTCTTGGATCTGATGCTTGATTTCATCATTTTCCATCAGCGAGTGACAATAAACTAGTTCATTAGGTAGAGGTGCATCGAGGGTTAGATCAATTGGATGCTTGACTTGGCAGTGCATCGATACCCCGGTGGGTGAGGAGAAGATGTCTTTGTACTCTTCCACAATTCCGTCCACTTTCTTCTATTGCAAAGAGAAGCTCTGTGTAGAGGTCACGAATGTGGTGGCGACCTTTTGCTTCCTGTGATCACAGATAACAAAGAAGACGAACTTCTTATTCTATGAAATGACCTTACTGCATTACTTAGCAGAGATTAAAGAAATAACGGTAGGCGGCGCTACCTCTAGTATCCTGTACAATTGTTTACCCAAAGTAATAATAACACTGCGGGGTCTAGAATCATACACAGGATGTTGCTTCCACAAATATGTTTGTCCTAAAAGAACATCACAAACTTCAAGGGGATCAATATTACACAATACCTAATCTTTGAAGGGCTTGATGTCATAAGGCAGACGACAATATTGGTTGATGTGAAGATCTCTTCCTTGGTGAATCCAATTGATGGTGTAGGGTTGTGGGTGTGGTGTCATCAGCAGGTCCAACCGCTTGACGACCTATGTTGATATCAAGTTCTTATGACTGCCGCTATCGAAAATGAAATGAAGCGGAAACCCCTTTACCCGCATCTATGAGTGAAAGAGGCATTCCCCTTCCTCTGGATCTTCTGGTTCACTTGGTTGGACTTTGGTGGTAGCAACAGTGGTGTTGGGTTCGACATCGATAATCTTCTTCCCTCCTTCTAGATTTAATTCGGAGTCAGAATATTCCTCTGACTTGAAAGCTTTCAGCTCGACCACCAGTGACTACTTGGAGCAACATTCTTTGGTGTTGTGCCAAGGGCTTTTATGGTATTCACACCACTTTCACGTGTCCTTCTTCGACTTCTCATTACCCTTATTGTGTTGCAGATTGGACTAGTTTTCCTAAGAGTGATCATCTTTTCTCTATCCCTTATTTTGTGGGTTGGGGCTGCCTTTTCCCTGCTTCAGTTGTGAGGAGTTTGCAGATCCAAATTCTCTCCTGTTCTACTTAATTTTTTGCTCGATCTTGACAACATATATATAAGTCATACCCACTGAAGCGATGTCTAGAAAATCCATTTATGTTTGAATGTATCTATGCAGATAGTCATGGTATTTGAGCACCAGATGTCATTAAGAGTATTTGATACCCAATTTGGTGCGTAGGGTATGGAAAATATTGGTGAAATCTAGTACTGTCTGGTCTCGTTCCTAACATACGGTGGTCCATCTTGTGTACTGGTCCTCGTAGCTTCCAACAGGGTAGTATTTTTCTTTAATGGCATCCCTGAAGGAATCCCATGTGGGGGATACAAAAAATATTTCAAATTCTTCTATGGCCCTTTGCTCCGAATAAGTATCCCACCAGTCCTTAACATGGGGGACAACCTTGAGGAGTGCAAAAGTAATATGTTCCCTATCGAAAAAATTGTTGACCAAAAAATACCCTTCGAGCATATTCAACCATTTATCTACACCATCTGCATCTATCAGTCCTTCAAATAATGGAATATCAAAATTTACTTGTACCTTGAAGGGGGTTGCATGGTCCCTTGATGAAGATGCATCTCATGTGGGCAGTCGTCGAAGGATCTGTGCAAATTTGTCCATCATTTTGTTCCTTTGTCGTGAAAGGGATTCCTTGAGAAACGGTTTAAAATGATATCCTTCTCCATCATCTTTCTTCTTGTCCCCCATGAGTTGTCGTTGGGCTCAATGCGACCAATCTTTCAAAGGCTCGATTGGTTCGAGTCCCAACTTCTTGTACCCAGATCTTGTCGGGGACATGCACGAAGAAAAATAAATGAAGAGCAGACCGCTCTGATACCACTGGTCTAGATTTATGAGGGGAACAAAATAAATAACAGACTAAATACAATAACATAGGCATACAGAGAGAAACAATAGATATCTAGTGAACAATAACTTCTATTAAATAAATAAAATAGGTTGAAACTGTAAAATTGTAGAACTGAAAATAACTTGCTCGAATGGTGGTAGTTATCTCTGAGAACAGATGTGGTTGTTATGCACATTCGTCTGAGTAGAATGATTACAATGAAGCTCAAGAGGCCTTTTTAACATTACTCATGAATTCCAAAACCCTAGACATCCAAAAACCTAACCCTAGGAGATGAAACACCAGAAATTATGTGGACCCTGATGGGTAAGTTGGTACCTCAACTTCCCAGGGTCGTAACTTTTTCATACGACCTCCGTTTTAGGAGCGTGATAGCCGTTGGAAAGGTCTTTTCGAAAACTACACATTATTCCATCAAACTTTGACGTTGTCTACAATTTTACAGTGGCATGCCAAAAAAACATTGTTTAGGGCCCCAAAACGGCCCTGGAAATACAAAAAGATGTACTGACATGAAAAATTCCAAAATAATCTAGTTGGATTAGGTGGGAGGCCACCAATCTATACCTAGAAGTTGTGTAGGGATTCAGATAGCCCCGAAAGTGTAGAACCCACAATTACAAAGAATTGCAAAAGAACATGATGAATTAAAATTGTCAAAAGGAGCCAATTGGAATAGGTGGGTGGCCACCAATATCCACTTGGATCAAATGGCCTACATAGGTGCATCCAAACAGATATGGAGTTCTTGGACATCTCCTCACTAGGAGTCGCTTACTAATATGTTGTCAAGATCGAGCAAAAGTTAAAACAAAAGAATAAGTGGGATTTTAGCTCTGCAAACCCTTCACAGCAGAAGCACGGTAAAGGTGGCCCTAACTCCCAAAGAAAAGGACAGAG
>JASDQU010100968.1:121026-155141 GCA_032191745.1 Picea mariana | reverse complement strand
GGGTAAAGTGGTTGCAACAAGAAATCTATAGAAGCCCTAATTTTAAGGGAATAGGTTACCTAGAAAAAGTATAAATACCCCTCAAGGAGTCATTCACAAGCACACTCATACACTTACATTGAATATCTTTCTTATGAATGTTATGGTCTAGTATTGTGATCTTTTGGCTAGTTTGCAATGGATAATTCTTAGGTAGTGAAGCAGAAGAAGTGTGAGATTCTCGAGATTACAGAGGAGAGCGGGAGAAATTGAGGAAACTCTAATTTAGGTCATCCTTGCAGGTTGCACTATACTTGTCTAGTGAGGCCCTCACTTGTTGCACTATACTCTTCTAGCGAGGCCCTCGCTTGTTTCACTATACTTGTCTAGTGAGGCCCTCGCTTGTTGTCCTTAGGGAAATCATCTAGAAGGATAGGTTATGTATTTTGAATTTTAAGTTCTAGTTACAACATCTCTGGGCCTTCAGCCCCTTCTTCCCATGAAATGAGGTACACGCCCTTCTCGGGGTCAATGAACCCAAAAACTCAAAAGGTGAGGAAACAAAGGGGGAAAAGTGTGGACAGTGGTAAGTATGAGTGGGAATGGTATGATGATCCTTCAAGGAGACCCCTAGTAGATACCCTTTTCCCGAGGGTGACCCACTTACTAGGAAACCATGTCAACCACCAAGGTGAAATAAGGCAAATGGTATAATTTCCAAGCAAATGTTCAATAATCAAGAAAGGACCCTTTTTAACATGCTTAAAATTTTCAATTATTAAAGTGACACTTATCATGATACTGGACTTGTTACCTCATGAAGCAAGACATGTTGTGTTATGTGGACCAAGATGGCATGGCAGACGCTGCTATGCTATTGATGATTAATAGTGATGTGTGGTGGAGAGGAGGAGATTTTTGTGTTCAATGTGGGCTCAACTAATTATCTGGCTCTCGACACTCCATGTCTGCTACCTGTGGGCCTCGATACATTAACTCCTTAGTTACCCCTAGGCTTGGGGGGTAACAAGCCCAATTCACAACAAATTTGGAAAGGATCAAAAGAGCCACCAAACAATGGTTACCCATCTGGAAGGCTCAGAGACTTGGATATATTAGAGAAGCTAAGGAAATACTATCTAATCTCCTAAAAAAGATAGATTAAGGCCCTCTCAGTCCAAGCCAACTAAAGGAGGTAAAATAATTGGAGGTCCTTAGACATTCTTGGTTGGAAAAAGAGGAGCAAGAGTGGCGACTTAAAAGAAGGGCATTATGGTTAGAAGCCGGGGATAACAACACCAAATTGTTTCACCAATTTTCTAACTTCAGAGGAAATCTCAATACAATATGGGAAATCAAAGACAAATAAGGGATAATGATAATCTTTTTCCCTGAGAAAGCTAAAGCATGGGCTAGATTCTTTGAAAATATTTTTGCAACTCATGAAGGGTTTCCAATTAAGGAAATCCTAGAAGTAGTGTCAAAATTCTAGGTGGTCTTCTCATATAAGATGAATTAGGATTTGGAAAAAGAAATGTCAGAGGTAGAATTACTGGCTACACTCTCTTCCATGCAAAAAGGGAAGAATCAAGGACCAGATGGATTTGCAGTTGAATTCTTTAAGATATTTTATGACATGATTAAGGAGGTCTTTCTACTGATGGTTAGGGAATCCCAAAGGGTAGGAAATATCCATGGGTCCCTAAATTTGACCTTCTCATGCCCCATTCCCAAAAAGCAAGACACAGTCTCTTTTGGGGACTTTTGACCTATATCTTNGTCCCCAAAAGAGACTGTGTCTTGCTTTTTGGGGACTTTTGACCTATATCTTGTTGCAATGTTATTTACAATATAATAACCAAGATTATTTCAAGACGCTTAAAACCCATGCTGAGTGAATTTATATGCGAGGAACAATTTTGCTTCCTGCAAAATAGGCAAATACATGATGTGGTAACAATAGCACAAGAGTTCCTCCACTCTATCAAAAAGAAGAATCTTAAAGCGATAATTCTGAAACTGGACCTGTCTAAAGCATACGATATAGTGAATTGGACCTTCATGTGCTTGGTGCTCCTTCAAATATGGATGAACTTGAATACAATAAATTGGATCATGGGTTGGCTCCAAAGCTCTTCATTTGCAGTACTAATTAACATATCCCCTTCTCGATTCTTTAAGGCCTCAAGACGTCTCTGACAAGGATTCCCCCCCTCTCCATTTATTTTCTTGATTATTGCAAAAGAAATAAGTAGAATGATGAAGGAATCCAAATAAAATGGGGTATTGAGAGGAGTCAGGGTGTTATATTCTGATATGGTGTCCCACTTATTGCTCTTCGATGACATTTTTTATAGTGTGTTTGGATCTCAAAGAGACCTTTCGGCCTTAAAAATAATCTTGGACCTATATCGCAAAGCCACATATATGTCAATCAATTTGGATAAGTCATGCCTTATCCTCAATAATTGTCCCACTGTTGAAACTAATTCCATCCTTAATATCTTTCTTTCCCAAAGAAAAAACCTAGATGATGGGTTCAAGTATTTAGGGTTCTTTCTCAAACCACATTGCTACAGATGAAAGGACTAGGGGTGGCTTATCAAAACAGTGGAAGCCAAGGTTTCAATCCGGGTGAAGAGGCTTCTTTCCAAAGGAGGAAGGTTGATCCTCCTAAAGGAAGTACTGGAAAATATTCTAGTTTAGTGGAGTTCCATTGCAGCTATCCCCAAGGGGGTTTTAACAGAGATCCATAAACTATGTTTCCAATATATACGAGCAGGTAAGAAGTTTTTAGGTTTAATACACTTAGCTAAATGGTAATCTATTGCAATCCCCAAAGATATAAGGGGTCGGGGGTTAAAATATATATACTCCTTTGCTTGAGCCCTAGCTGAAATAAATCTATTGAGGTTAACACAAGGAAATTTGTTTTGGGTACGGATTATGAAATCCAAGTATTACACCAATTTTTCTATCGCTAAGTGGTTTCGTGTTCCCTTAAAATATTAGAAAGGATCAATCATTTGGAAGGCCTTGGCAGAGGCCTTCCCTTTGGTGGGTAAATGGTATATTTGGAAAGTAAGGAATGGGCATAGCATTTGCCTCGGGGAGAACCCCTGGTTGGGTGTTGGAAATGATTATAGACTATCCACTCCCTTTATCCGGATCCTTTAAGACCAGAATATATTCACGATGAATGGTGCCTGAGTAGACTCTCCCGGGCCTAGAGGCCACATAGGATCGAAATATGCTTCCTCCCTTTGGCTTTCTAAATATTTAGCCGAGGAATGGGAAAATATCATCCTATGTGAAAAATTCATTATTTTAGATGACAAAATCACATATTCATTATGCTAGTCCAAAAACTTGAAGGATGGACCCTTTACAACAAAACTAGGCTATAAATCCTGGTAGGAATAAATATTCGTAGGATCCAAAAAATGGTGGTGGGGACCACTTTGGAAAATAACTCCCCCCCCCAAGATGTAAAATATCCCTATGGCTTGCTCTTAAAAAAAACTTATTTACTTGGGAAAATGGCATCAAAAGGAGTTGGTATGGGCCCAATCTTTGTTCTCTCTGCAAAGCAAACTCTGAAACCATTTATCACTTGTTCATTTCTTATCTATATGTAGCCCAAGTTATGAATATGGTGAAGGAAAAATTGAAAGTTAAATCAGACTGGAACAAGGACAATTTGAAAGAGTGTTTCAAGGATTGGTTACAAGACAAATCGGTTAAACTTTATGCAAGTCTTCTGAGTATTTTTATTTCTAATATTTGGTGGGTCCTAAAACAATTCCATTTTCAAGAAAACATTTGTGTCACCAGAAGTTCCTATGACTCTAATGCTAAATCAGGTNTAGAACCCTATATAATAGGGGAATTAGTGTTCTGACTAATATATATCTTTTTCAGGCATTATGCTTTTGCTTATGACGCACAACAAAGGTGTAAAAGCGACAGAAATGTATCAATTCACCTCAAATGCTATCACACGAGAGTTTTTGTTTTCGGTGGTTAAGGAGTAGAGTTTCATGTTATGTTAGCTATCGAAAGTGAGAGCTTTCGGTCGCTTAGAGCCCATTTTTTGTGTACCTCTAACCACCGAAAGCCTGTAGCTAGTTAAAAAAAAATTGGCCCCTCGGTCTGCATGAAGAGTGTTCTGTTTTGTGTATCAAAATATAAACTGTTTGAAAAATTATTTTCCAAAAGGTATATTGGCCGAGGGCCAATCTCCAAGTAGCCAACACTGAGACTTAGCACCTTTCACAAGCCTACAACAGAAATACAAGCCGGGGCCAAATACAACACTCCAGCTCCACGCAACCTGTCACAAAACAACGCAACACTTGTCAGGGGTTAGCACACAGCATCATGAAACACACAAAACACGGGTTACAACAACAAACATGCAAGCCAATGCCCAAACGCAATGCGCCAAGCAACAGGACAATTAAAAGCCAGAGATCGCATCCGCAGATGGCATCATTATATTCTTTTAATTGCAGAAGTCGCAGAAGGAGAGCTCTTCAAAGTGAAGACGATGTCAAATGTAGAAGACGAAGAAAAATGGCGTATGTGGGTTGATGAACGTTTTGTACATATATTGTCACCCAATATCTACCGGAGTGCTTCAGAGTCTCTCAAGTCTTTTGATTATATTACTACACAGGTCTGGAAGGGATATGGTAGCCAACACAAACATTGGTGCATGGTACTCTAGAATGAAGGATGCAGGGCCACAGATTCAAAAAAAAAAACAAAAAAAAAACGACCATATATCAGAGCTAAGCATCGGCCACTACAACATCCGAGAGCCAGGTCAATATTATCAAAGCTATTAAAGAATTCGAAACCATCAAGAGGTTTTTTCCATCCGTGTTCGGAAATGATGTTGGTAACGTCCATACAGTGGAGCCTGCAAAGAATGTGTGTGAGGTGAAAGCCAAAGTCCGTAGAGCAGAGCGAGTATGACAGAGGAGTCAACACCTTTTCTCCGGAAGGGCAGCTCTTCCAGGTCGAATATGTCATGGAAGCAATCAAGCTTGGTCCCACTGCAGTGGGGTTAAAAACAAAGCGGGGAATCATACTGGCAGTGGAGAAGCGTATCACATCACCTTTGCTGGAGCCAAGCAACGTAGAAAAAATTATGGAGATTGACGAACATATTGGTTGTGCTATGAGTGGATTGATAGCTGATGCTCAGACACTTGTGGAACATGCACGCATTGAAACTCAGAACCATAGGTTCTCCTATGGCGAGCTTATGAGCACTGATTCCACAATGCAAGCTTTGTGTGATCTTGCACTTCAATTTGGAGAAGGTGATGCAGATTCTATGTCACGACTGTTTGGAGTATCTCTTCTAATTGCAGGGCATGATGAGAATGGGCCTTGTTTATACTATACAGACGCTTCTGGTACATTCTGGCAATGTGATGCAAAATCTATAGAATCTGGAGTTGAAGCAACAGATATTTCTTTAAAAGAACAATATCGTAAGGATATGACATTAGGAGAAGAGAGAACTAACGAGGACAAACAAGGGCATCAAAACCATAGTGCAGAAACTGGATATGCTCAGAATGAAGATGAAAGAATGAAATGTCTCACTTAAGATATTGTCTTTGAAGAAGATAGATTGCTACTTTCCGAGGATGAACTTTTCCTAAGATTGGAAGAATGAATAATCAGTCATTGGCGCAGTGAAGTTTACCAAACAATTCAGCAGGAACAGAGGCTCAATAACTTGCTTTTTTGGGAAATGCATCAACCCTTGCTAATGAACTAATGCCACTCTCTATCTCAAAATTTTGGGGACAACAAACTGAAAACCAAGAAGGCACTGTGAAAATAACTGGAAATACATATCTAAATGGGAAGAGCGAGGATCTATTTTGGGATGCAGATGCAATGCCCTCTTCATTTTTCCAGGCATTATTCATTAAATGGAACGAGCTTGCACAACTTGCTGCAATTGTATTGGTCAAAGAGACAAGGTGGCGAATCTGTTCAATATTTTGGAACAACATTAGAGCACAAGTGGCACTTTCCATCATGTCATTCGAATTATAGTTGAGCGTTTATAGGAGCATAGACAGGGAGCCTTTAAGCATCTCGTTGACAGATGGCAGAGGCATCTAAATGAGCAGTTTAACGATCAAAAGGATTTGTCCGAGTGGTTAAGAAGGAGCACGACATATCTGGCAGCAAACAAAATATTAGGCTTGTACACAGTTGTCAATCCATCACACTTGTCATCAATTTTATAATGCAGTCACAGGTGGCAAAGCAATTCCAGGCTCTAAAGGAAAACTCGGTAAATACAAATGGCAGCTCTAGCATTCCAGATTTTAAGGAGTTTGTTTTCATTAGCTGTAACAACTCGGAGACAATTTACAGATGTCGTTTTAATTTGTTAATTGTTTTCTAATTTTGGAATTAAGTAGAGATCCCAAACTCCCAACATTTAAAATATCATCCAAAAGATAGGAACAGATCCACTTTTGTAGGCTAGAGGAGTTCGACTCATAGGGATCTGGCCATAGACTGTTATATATTGGATGAATTGGAGGTATAGAGGGTTCGACCTATGAGGTGTTTTTTCCATTTGGCTGGAACATGGGCTTTGCCATTCCAGAAAACTTTTTCTGTAATCATCAAATGATTGATATGTAATGGGCATGCTTTTTACAGGATTCTTGTGCGGATGTGTTGGTGGCGTTCTTTCTCTGCTAAGTATTTTTCCTGTCATCTTTCCACTTGTTTTTCAATTCTTATTGTCAGAAGATAATAACATAGCATAATTTATTGGTGAATACTCTGCATCTGATCCTTTGGTAATCTTTATGTTTTCTTCTAAAACTCAATTTATGAATTCTTAACTGCTCATTTGCTCAGTTTTCCTCCCCCGTTTCTTCCTCAAATCGACACCATTCAAACTTAATTCGATCCAACACTTCCACTACCTTGCCCTGTGTAAGAGCTTTGTCTAGATCTGAGAGTGAATCACATTTTTAAGTGAAGACCCCATTTGCCCAATGGCCCTCCTTGCTGTCCCAAAACAACTATTTAAAAACCCCAACCCCATACTTTCATTACTTTCATAGCTAGCCTAATATCCATCCCATACAAACCAAGTTAAATCGAAAAGAGAGAGCCCTCTCTGAGTCTTGGAGGGCTAGATCCAAGACTCCAAGTGGTTTGAGGTTACCTCTGTGACTGCCTCCGCAGCCTTGGGCAAATTACAAAGCGTTAACAGGGTAAGCCAGGGGCACCCTCCTATGCGTGGAGTAGGGGTTGTGTTGTACATTAATCACAACCATTACATTTTTATCAGATATGCACTAGGTGTAGGTTCCAACAATTGGGCGGAATTCATAGATCTATGGACAATATTAGAGATAACAAATAAAAGAGATATATGGAAGCTTTAAGTCATGGGTGATTCCAAGCTCATTATTGATTGGGCTAGGCAGAAAAACTCAACTCAAGACATAATATTAGCTATAATCATGAAACATATTAAGCTTGCTTTTCAGTCCTTTGAGTGGCTAATATTTCACCACATCCTTCATGAGCTTAACACCAAAGTGGATGAACTATCTAAAGAAGCTCTTGCACTATCAGTTGGGGCCTTCGAGATCTACAAAATTTTCGAAGGGGAAGAAATCGAAGCAATGGAATTCTGTCTTTGAGGATTCCACAATATAGTGACTGGTTAAGGAATGTTTTAACAATGTTTGTACAAATATGTATGGTAGAACAAACCTATGATTTTGTCAGTAAGGAATGAAAACTAGAGGTGCTCCAAGTGAGTAGTTCGTGTGTTTTTTGTATAGATAATGAAGAGGGTCTAAATAAGGCCAAATCAATAGATTGTAACATGTATATTCTCCTTTTGGAGCTAACATAAAAGTTTTTTTTCCTGGGGAAAAAAATAATAAAATAAAAAATTAACAAATATATATCTATATATCTATATATATATATAATAGTCGTGCGTTGGGGAATCTATAATATTGGTGCATCAGAAAAAAATAATATATGTGTGTGTTGTTGGACAATTGGTTTGGATAGATGGTTGTCATTGATGTCAACCCTTAGAGATTGATGTCAACCCTTGGTGAGGTCCATATATTTTGGATAGTTGATTGACATTTGTATGATCGAGATTGATGGCGAGTTAGTTGGGTACATTTGATGTAGTCTACATATAGCCCCGAAGGTGTGGTTATGGGACCCGAATTTGATTGAGAATTTTGGTCATAAAGGACAGTGTAATTGTAGGTAAGACTGTCATAGATGGATTGTACACGTCGTACCATTTCCAGTGATATTTTGAATGCCACGTGGTTCCTCATGGTTAGGGAGATATGGCCTTGTAAAGTTGGAATCCCCAAAGAATGGTCAAGAAGCCCTAGTTGGTTACAAGTCAATGAATGAAAGGGTAAAGTGGTTGCAACAAGAAATCTATAGAAGCCCTAATTTTAAGGGAATAGGTTACCTAGAAAAAGTATAAATACCCCTCAAGGAGTCATTCACAAGCACACTCATACACTTACATTGAATATCTTTCTTATGAATGTTATGGTCTAGTATTGTGATCTTTTGGCTAGTTTGTGATGGATAATTCTTAGGTAGCGAATCAGGAGAAGTGTGAGATTCTTGAGATTACAGAGGAGAGCGGGAGAAATTGAGGAAACCCTAATTTAGGTCATCCTTGCGGGTTGCACTATACTTGTCTAGTGAGGCCCTCGCTTGTTGCACTATACTCTTCTAGTGAGGCCCTCGCTTGTTGCACTATACTTGTCTAGTGAGGCCCTCGCTTGTTGTCCTATGGTTGTCTAGCGAGGCACTTGTAGATTTGGGAAAATGTTAGTAGCAGGTTTCTCATTGACTGTGGAAGAAGCTACATGTGAGATAACAGTGTAACAAAACAACTACAAGATCAGAGGTAAGGTTTAAGGGTTATAGTTATGGTGTTATGGTACTTGCATGGTGATGATAACATGTGATATGGTACACTTTGATGATGGTATGGTACATTTATTAGAGTCATTACTGGCTAGTTGGGTTTCTGCTTTAGTTGCATGTTATGGTACATACTTGAGGCTTGGTATATTGTATCTTGGTGACATTGAGGAGCATGCTTGAGGAATGTGCTTGAGGGCCTTGGTATATGACTTGAGGTACATCATTGGATGCATGGCGCATGTTGATTGAGGTATACTTGTTGAGATACATTGTTGGTACATATCTTGGATACATTGGCACATGGTTTATGGTAGTTGGTTGAGGCATATCATGAGTAATATGACACTTGTTTAAGGTACATGGTTGACATGTTGTATGGTTGATGATGTTATTGGTATTGGTACATTGATAGAGGCACTTGTTGGTGATCTTGATATATATTTGGTACACATTTGGCACATATTATTGACATATGGTTGAGGCACTTCATTGATGATATCTTATGGTATATGGTATGGTGTTGATGTACATGGTTGACACATGGTATGGTACAGGTGTTGGTGCATGGTTGATGCACTTGTTGTGGTACAGGTTGATGATACAGGTTTGGTGCATGGTTGATGCACTTGTTGTGGTACATGGTTGATGGTACAATTTGATGCATGGTATAGGTTAGTACTTGATTGGGACACATATCTTGTGATGGTATGTGGTGATCTTGGTTGGTGCATGCTTGGTAGAGGCATGTGTTAGTGATGTTGAGCATATTGTTTGAGATATGCTCTTGGTGATCTTGGCATGAGGTGCATGCAGATGAGAGTGGATCTAGTTTCATGGATGAGACAGTGACAGGTTGTACAAGTTGATGTGACAATGATAGTGATAGTGACAATGATAGTGACCGAGTTTGTGGCAATGATAGTGGCAGAGTCTGTGACAATTCGTCTACACTTATATTTCAGGGCGACATGATGGGGCAAGGAAAGGGGGTTTTAGCCTCCTTCTGGTTGGAGACACAGAATCAGGGAGTTGGATATTCCTTCAGGTTGGAGCCAGAGAATCAGGGAGTTGGAGATTCCTTCAGGTTGGAGCCAGAGAATCAGGGAGTTGGAGATTCCTTCAGGTTGGAGCCTGAGAAATAGGTGGTTGTAGCCACCTTCTGACGGGGTTTGTAGAAATCAGGGGGTTGTATAAGCCTCCTTTTGGTGGGAGTCAGAGAATTCAGAGAGTTGTATCTTCCTTCAGGTTGGAGCTTGAGAATAGGAGGTTGGAGCCTCCTTCCAGTTGCAACTGGAGAATTGGGAAGTTGGTGCTTCCTATGAATGAATTCTTGATATATATAAGAAAGCATTATGTGGTTTTCTCCCATTTGGGTTTCCACGTAAATATTGGTGTACTGTGTTCTTGATGTGATGTTGCTTATGATATATATATTGAATGCAATCATAGATGATACAATGATGATAAACTATTGAACATTGTTGATAAAGTGAAAGAATATATATTGTGGTTAAAAGTGGTATAAAGTTTTCATATTGATTCACCCCCTCCTCTCAGTATTCCAACACACACACACATAGATGATTTTAGGGGCTAAATTTCATCAATGGGCTAATTTTCCATGGTTTTTTTCCAAAACAATATTCACGAATTTCCATTTTTTCTAAAAACGATTCACCCAAATTCCATAGAATAAAATTATTTTACCTTAAAAATCACCAAAATTTTATAGAAACTATATAAAATCCTTAGAAATTTGAATATTTTTACAAAACTATCACCAAACATTTTACATTCTACATTTTAATATAAATTTTCATCCTTAAATTATCCTTGGATATATATATATATATATATTGTTTTTTGATGCACTAGTATTATAGATGCCCCAATGTGTGACTATTATCTGGGAGCACCATTATGCATTTTTTTTTAAAATAAAAATGATATTTTATCATTTTATATTAATAAAGGTTATCGATGCACTTTATTTTGTCAGCACTGTTGTGTTATGTATTGGAGTGCACCAGTGTGTTTTTACTATGAAGGCACACCAATGTAAAAACCTCCAGCCGCATGCCTCCGCTATAAATAGATAAGGGACGATTTTTTTTCAGGGAGGTTCCATATAAACTTTGACTATAAGGTTTTCTCCTTATATTTAAATTTTGGTACAAGTCAAGTGTAATTATCACTTTTTTTCCTAAACTAGTACATGTATAGTCAGATGTGTGTCTTACTTTGATGATCTATTGAGATCTTGTGACCTTATAATTTGATGAGATACGACTTATGATTGTTTTGTCTAGTTATGCAAACACACACACACACACACACACACACACACACACACACACACACATGCAACGTTTATGAGGTTTAGTGAGTTTTATGGGTTATGTATGAAAAAATGCATTTTTGATAACGCTGAGCCATAATTTATGCCCAGATAACCACTTGTACTTGAAGGCATAATTTACAGTTTGAACTATAATTTATGCCCAGATAACCAATTGTACATGGCATAAATTATAGGTCAACATTATAAAAAATGCATTTGTTCATACATAACCCACAAAAGTCATTAAGACTCTTCCTAAATTGTGCATATCGGTATATGTATCTTTGCATAACCAAACAAAACAATCATAAGTCATTTGTCATCAAAATCCCCAAATCCATAAGATCTTGATAAATCATAAAAGTAAGATGCCTTTCCATATTAGGTATTTTCTAATATATATTTGGTGTTTTCCCTTCTAGTGTGGTTAGAGATTGTTTTTCGGTCCTTTTATTCTTAGATAGCGAGAATAACGTCTGTGGTTGGTCTAAAATTTTGGGGGGTTAAGGGTTTAATCTCTAGAGTTCTCATATGGAAAATTCTTAGGTGGTCTAGTGGGAAAAAAGAAATTTATCTAGTTGATATTTAGTCTACTTTTGGGTCTAGTTCGACATCCTAGTTCTCTATTCATTTCTGGATTTGGTTTCACTTTTTTTCTCATGGATTGCAAGGAATTTCAAGAGATAAGAAGGATTATTTGAAATCACAAGGAACAAATTCATTGCAATAAGACCACTCTCTTTTCAGTCACTATAAAGGTACATGATAATGAGCACTAGACGGTTTCACAATTTGTATCAACTATGGGAACTTTAGTTCAAAAAAAACAATATATAGCCACTTTAGAAGCATAATGTAGCATGCTAATAAATATGGTTTTAAACCTAAGTAAGGGAGCCTCGTCAAGGACTTGCAATCAAAGAATGTCAGTGAGTTCAACCTATGGGGAGTTAAAAGAAGAGGACATTATGCATCAATTGCTTGAGGACATGGAGATTGGAAAGAAAGACTAGGTTCCATCAAAAGTTGGCTCATATGAGATTGCTAGTCATCATGTGTTTCATTAAGTATAATATTATTTACTATTATTTGTATACTAGGAAAATTTTATAGAATATATAACAACAAGAAGTACTGGAAATTTTTTCCCGTAGACATGTAAATTTTGTATGAGGCATATTATGAGTTGTCAACTCCACTTAAAATTTATGTACATGTAGTATATGTAACAATGTTGTTATCTAGCATGCAACATTTATTATATAAATGAATTTCCCCAGTTTCAGTTTAAAAAGAAAAATAAATCATTGAAGTAAGATATGCATATGGCAATACATGTACTAGTCTAGGCAAAATAGTGATCATTGCATAGAGAATAAAAATATAATTAGTGTTGATTTCACAAAGATGTTTAACAAGTATATTTTATGTATTATTAGTTATCACCAAAATTCAATAATTTCAAAATGTTAATACAATACCAAAATCATTTTTTATTCATTTTATGATGATAAATATGAAAAGTTAACAACCATTTACAATATCATCTTGAAAATAATTAAATTGTTTTGGAACTTCAAGATACTTAATAAATTATGAAGCATTCTTAAGTGTAAGATATGCATGTTTCAATATTTTATCTACATGTTGTCTGTTAAGAATTGAGCACAAGCAAGACGAGACAAGAAATGGAAGAAAATACTTTAAGCCATTCCATTGTTCATTCAATTATTCTCATGATCTGAATGTATAGTACATCAATTGGACCACTTTCTAGATCATCTAGATCTCATTGACAACTCATAAGTGGATCATGACAACATATCATCAATAGGTAAGGTATACAATCATAAGTAAATGGTCGTAGACTTTTTGATCGTTTAGGGACTCAGAGTCTAACATTCCCCCCCTTAATCACAAGTCTAAATAATTGTACTAGTAACAAAACAATAATTGGTATCATCTTCAATCTGAAACTGTTGAACTGAGCTTCAATAAAGATATACCTGAAAATCCACCAATATCTGGATGTTGAATAGTTCATATGGAAGTGAACATGTGCCATGTATGAACATTCCCATTATGTTGATTAGCATCCCAATAGTTGATTTGATTGATTTGAGAAGACCATTTGTTATGTTGGAATTCCTAAATTTGTATTGATTTTTTATGACTAATAGGACTTCGAATCTTGAAGCCTAACTATCATCATTGATATTTGATATCTCCCCCTATTAGGTGCAAGGTGAGAAGTTTGTTGAAGTTTGTTGAAGGGATCCAAGATTTAGCTTTGGATTCTTCTATTCTTCAATGATTCATGGTTGCAGGGACCCAAACTTAAGCATTTGATTCTTTATGTGGTGGTTTTGTTGGTTGACCACTAACCATCTTCTATCGATACTTGAACAATGCGGTGGTTTTGTTGGTTGACCACTAACCATATTCCATCGATACTTGAACAATGTGGTAGTTTTTTTGGTTGAACACTAACCATCTTCCATCGATAATTGAACAATGTGGTGGTTTTGGATGACTGGTAACTAATTTGAGTTGAATAATGTGGTGGTTTAGGATTACCACTAACCATATTCACTCGAACAATGTGGTGGCTTTTGGTCTACCACTAACCATATTCTCTCCCTCTATGAAGGTGTAAGAGAGTATCTTTTAATCAATTTTCTCCCCCCCTTGAGGCGTGGAGAGTACCATCTTTGATTCATATTTTAATTTCAGAGAACATACAGAATTGGATTTTGATCATCGCCAAAATCATCTAGAATATTCGTTTGAAAGATTTTTGTTGTTATCATTTCTCCATGCAGCTCTAGCTTTACTTCTGTCTTTACTAGATGGTAATAATAATGTATCTTCTTTACTAGTTGATTCCATTTCCAAGAGTTGATCCATTCATAATGAACTATTTGCTTAACCTTCTTCTTTTTTTTGACACTTTTCCGAGAGATGATTTGTCTTTCCACAATGAAGACATGGATGGAGATCAAAACATTGTGACTCGAAGTGACTAACTCTATGACAATGTTGGCACTTATTATCAATATTATTCACTTCTTCAAGAAATCCTACACTCACAAATTGAACTGGTTTTGAATGGTTTGGCATATGAAAGTTTTTTCTTTTGCCATATCCTAAGTCGTGTCATTTTTTGTCAAATGATAATTCTTCCCTAGGTTTGACAAGCATCTTGGAAAGATCATTTTGTTGTTCTTTTGTTTCTTCACATTTGTTGTTGTTGTTGTTGTTGTCATTTTGTGCTTCTTCTTGGGACTCATCTTTGACAAATATTTCCTCCATTAATTGCTTGGAAGATTCCATATCTTATGTGTCAAGTAAATTATCTACCAAGTCTTTTGTATCACAATTAGCATCAACCATATGCATTATATCTTGTGTGTCACAAGTCACATCAACTTTTTGCATGATATCATTTGTATCACATGTTGCATCAACCTTTTGGATAAGCTCCACTATATCACATAATGCATCAATATTTTCTATTAGATCCTTTGTTTCACAACCTGCATCAACCTTTTGATTTGCTGCAAATGTTGTATCGATCATGTCATCAATTTGATTACGCTTTTCTCTTAATTTTATCTAAAGTGCATAAATCAATTGATCATTCATATCCATTTGATCTTGAAGATCATTTGTTGGTTGTATTGTATCAACCATGTTATAAATTATGTTTTGATTTTTAATTAATGTCCACTCAAGTTTTTAACTCAATTTTTCAATTCATGGTTGTACTCTTGATATTCCTTGATTTCACGAGTGGTGTTATGTAAACACATTCCTCCTTTTCCCATTTCTTATTATTCTCTCACTCACTTGTCACACTCGCTTGTACTCACTCGCTCATACTTGTTTCTTTGAAAATATGATCACTTGAATTGATGTCACCTAGGGTGACAGGTACTACCAATCATGTACCCTAAAGTGTGATTACAATTATTTGATCTTGGTGACTCTCTTGACCTCCTTTTTCTAATTTTAGGCAAGTAGTAATGCTAACCTTCACACTTAACTTTGAAAGGGTTTTGGCACTTTACCCTTTGTACAATTAAATGCTCAAATTCAATAGGTTATAATCCAATGATTAATTTAATGCTTCGAAAGACTAGATGAACAAACATCAATTTGCTTTTTAGATGCTTTTGATTCTCAATTGCAATCATCGTTATCCTTCATGAGCACATGAGCATTGTGTGCTTGATTTTCTTGCAAAATTAAATATGAGTGTCAAAAGACTATACACAAACCACCACCAAGTAAAAAAACATACACAATCACACACAAGTGGTCTCGAACTTTGTGATTGTCTAGTGACTTGTAGTCTAACACTGCCTTTTTTTTTTTCCTAAATATGGAAATAAACAACTAGTGTCGTGAATGTCCCTATAGTTGAAGCTCTCTTTTAATCTCTTTTTATATTTAATATAAAAATTTAGAATTGTTTTCATGATTTTATAGATGAACCAATTCAAAAAAAAAAAATCAACAAAATGTGCAATTAGATCATTTAATAAAGATAAACATCTTTAAACAAATCAACATATTGTATATTTTTGGACAACAAAGAATTCACCTTGAAAAATAGTTAAACATTATCTGGAATAAAATGATTATAATTTTTTGCAATCAAAATCAAAATTAAATGATCTTGTAAAACTAGAGTTAAACATTATATGACATTTTATACAATTGTAATATTACATTAAATGATGTCAAATATCACTAGCACAATTGGATTTTGAGGGTTTCGTTCAGTAAGGTGTCCAAGGTTCGAAACTAGTGGTAGTTGGGAGGAGACACCCAAAAAATTCCATCCATGTTAAGGGTTGTTGTGGCCCAGGCCAAGTGCGATCCCTAGGTGATTTTGAATGGAGAAACCATTAATAGTACACAACCAATCAACTGACCATACACATGACATGAAAATGCGTAATATACATGAACAATAACATCAATGTCAACATATATGTCAAATATACATCTCAAGTATATTGAAAAATTAATATACATCTCAAATATATGGCACCATTGTAAAGTCAATAGTTGATGCATTAGTAGATGGATCAGTGGGTGGATCAATGGGAAGATTAGTATGTAGATCAATGGGTGGAGCATTAGGAGTGGTCAATGGTGCAAGTGGAGGAGGAGGTGAATGAGGAGTATCCTCGGTCATCCTGTCATCTAAAGACATAGAAGAAAAAGAAGAAGAATGCCTCAAGGATACACATAATATGATGGAATAAAAATGGCATATCTTGGGGATGGATTACATATATCCTCACAAGATCAAGGTCCAATGGGATCACTATAATTCAAACTAGATGGATTCTATATCAAATAATCAAAGTAAACAATTGATCAATGACATGTCAATGATATTAGATATCTAGTCAAGTTTGATGTATGCCAAGTTTCCAGTCTCCAAAAATCTCATCAACCTTGACCATCTCTGCATGAGGCTGGGGAGAAGACCCCTGACCACCATATAAGCCAATATCTACAAAATATTAGACAACAAATAGACAACTTAAACAAAATATTATAATCAATAACATGTGCATTAAATACAACAAAAAATTATGCAACTAGACTAATCAAAACATCATGATAATATCACCCCTCTCTTATGGTGGCTTGGTTGCGATAAATTGGAGTTCTGGATAACCCTACCAATCCATCTATGCATAAGGATACTACATAATTCAAAGATGTTATCATCCTCACTACCTATCATATGAATGACATCCTCACCCACAACCTACATAGGAACTTTGAACAAACCCTCTTGGGCAACATTTTGGCCCCACATATGCCTACACATGTTGGTCTTCTGTCTAGAAGGTTGGTAGTCAAATTATGGTTGAGTCATTGAAAACCTCTCAAAAAAAAAAAATCAAATATAAATCAAAGGGGGGGGGGAAGAAATTGTTAGGAAATGAGGAACACTTCCATGCTAAACCTAGCAGAAGAGAGGAAGAAAGTTTTAATTAAGAAAGTAAATGACACAAAAAACACACAGTACATAGAGATTTTACCGTGGAAACCCAAAATGGGAAAACCGACATTCTTTGAGAGTTCTTCTCTCTTGTTGTCTTATTTCTTCAGAATAAAAGGTTACATGTCTAACCTTGGTCCACACCTAAGACACAATCAACACCATACCCTCTTGCTTACACAAGAACAACCCTGTAGCCATTTCGACTTACATCTACATGACCAACAATCCTCTACGATTTCATCTAAATATTTTCAATTCTTTGATTAACATTTACAACTACAACATGCCTTCTTTATAGGATTTACAGTAGGAAAAACCCTAAAGAAAAGGTACCCAAAAATGATTACAAATCCACGCAGATCATTGGCTACAAATCCCATAAATCTTGGGATTCTATTACAGTCGACTACCAAGTCGGATTACCAGTTGACCTTCATTTGGTCTTTAGTTGGTTTCCACATGCCCACCTTCCGACCTCTTGTCAGTTGACCTCTTTGACTTGTTTTCGATGTCTTTACCACGTCAAACCACCTCGACCTTTGAATTTGACTTTACCTGGTTGAACCATCTCGACCTTCGACTTGTTGTCGATCCACCACAACTTCGACTGTCAGTTAATCCACCTCGACTGGACTTTCACTGCAAAGAATATAACAACCCAAAATTATCCCACTTGTTGTTTTATTTGCTGAAACTAAGAAACCTTTACAATCTCATTCACAGACCCAAGGCGGCAATGCCCATTGCCTCTCTGAACCAAGAGAACTTCACAACACTCACAGACTTGGTCAAAGAGTATACTATGTTTTCCAACATGTCTACTTTCTTCAGTAGTACCTTATTGCTTTCCACCATGTCTCTCATGAAATGGTATTGTACATCAATGTGCTTAGCCTTAGAATGATAAGCAAGGTTATTTTCCAGAAATATTACGCTTTGACTGTCGCAACTTATCTTCATATCTCTTTGCTTAAACTCGATTCCTAAACATAGCCTTTGCAACCATATTGCTTCTTTGCTTCCATGAGTGGTTGCCATGTATTCGACTTCTGTTGTTGACAGGGCTACAAGCGCCTATCGCTTACTCACACAATTGATTGCTCCACCAAACATTTTGAACACACATCCACTGGTCGAACTTCATTGATATAGATCTCCAACCTAGTCGGTGTTGACAAATCCATGTACATTTAATTCACTGTCACCTACAGGTTTTCCTTGATATCATATAGCATAATATTTTGTGCCACACAAATACCCGAATAATCTTTTGACAGTTGTCAAGTGCTCCTTCCTAGGTGTCAACATGTATCTTCTCAACACTACCATTGCATGGGCAATGTCTGGTCGAGTGCATACCATTGCATACATTAGACTACCAAAAACACTTGCATAGGGAACACATGCCATGTCCTCTATTTCCTCCCGTGTCCTTCGACATTTTTCAACAGTTAACCTTTCTCCCACATGAATTGGCACCTTCACAGGTTTGCAACCCTGCATGTTGAAATGCTTCATGATTGTTTCAATATACTTTGTATGGTTCAACCAAAGATTTCTATATGTTCGATCTCTCTTAATCTCCATTCCTAGAATGAAGTTTGTTGCACCGATATCCTTCATGTTAAACTTAGAGGATAACTGCCTCTTCACCTCCTTTATTGTGTTCATGTTGTTTCAAATCAACAACATGTCGTCGACATACAATGATACATATATGAAATGCCCACCTTCTTCTTTGGAATATATGAAGTGATCAACTTTGCTTCTCACAAACCCCAAACTATGTATGTGTCAAACTTTTGGTATCACATACTTAGTGATTGATTTAGACCATAAAGGGATATTTTCAGTTTGCACACCAAATATTTATTTCCCTTTATTACAAATTCTTCTATTTCTAGATCAAATGTTGCACCTAGATACATTTTTACTCTAATGGAATTTAATTTTGCAACAGGGGAAAAAATATCACCAAAGTCGACTCCTTCGACTTGGGAATATCCTTTCGCTACCATTCGAGATTTGAATTTCTCAACTTGACCTATTGTGTTCATATTCTTCTTGAATACCCATTTGCTACCGACAAACTTTCTTCCACTAGGTAACTTGAATAAGTCCCATACCTTATTCTTGTGCAAGGATTCCATCTCTTCGACCATGGATTCCTTCCATAGTTTTCGCTCTGCTGAGTCAACTGCCTCCCCGACTGACTTGGGATCATCGTTGGTGGTAGTTAACATGAATGTGGAACAAAATTTGGGCTGAATATACCTTTTGACTGTTTTTTTTACACTTTCTGACCTTCTTACAACCAAGGTCAGTTGTTACACCTCTTCTTCTGATTCATTCGACTCATCTGAATCATCTTCTTCGTTCCTCAATTCAAACCACACCTTCTCTAGATTATTCTCAATCTGAACAATTTCTTTAGGCTTAGACTTACTTCTGACTTCTATGAAGATCACATCTCGATTGTACACTGTTTTCTTGATGTAGGATCCCAGAGCTTATATCCTTTCATTCCCTTCTTTGTATCCAATGAAAATACACTTGACTACCTTCTTGTCCACGTTGCTCCTCATTTCCTTGGGAACATGCACAAATGAATCATAACCAAATACTTTGAGATGTGAAACCGAAGGATTCTAACCTAACCATACCTCATGTGGAGTCATGTCAACTAGTGCCGACGAAGGAGACATATTCAATAGATATTTTGCAGTGTCAACTACCTCCACCTAGAATTCTTGTGGGAGCCCAACACCACTGAGCATGCTCCTTTCCTTGTCCATTAATGTTTTTTTCATTCTCTCAACAACTCCATTTTTTTGTGGGGTATATGGTGTGGTATTTTTGCGTGCTATGCCATACTGCTTGCAGAATTGATCAAATTATTTTCCACGGAATTCACCACTGTTGTCAGTTATCAACACCTTAATCTTCTTATCTGTCTGGTTTTATACAAGAGATTTAAACTCTTTGAATTTATCAAAAACCTTTGATTTTGTCCTCGAGAAATATATCCATGTCTTCCTAGAAAACTCATCTATGAAGGAGACATAACACAAGGATCCACCAAGTGAAGGCACTAAAACAGGGCCAAACACATCACTATGAACCAAATCTAGAATCCCATTTGCCCTTGTCGCTCCATATGGGAACCTCACCCGAATTTATTTACCATATATGCAATATTCACAAAAGTTGACTTCTAAATTACATTCAGGAAAGTCTTCAACCATACCTTTATTATGCATATCTCAAAGTGTTTTTTCTCCAATGTGTCTGAACCTCTCATGCCATAGCATGATCGGTTCGACTTTATGATGACTCGTCGAGTTGGTTTGAATCATCTTAGCTTGATTTGAGTCGAGTCGAGTCGACTTTAGGAACAATGATTTTATTGCATCCAGTCGAGCCAACACTCCGTAGTAACTTGTATAGGGTTCCAATCTGAACTCCTTTCATTAAAACCATCACATCTCTGACCATCTTGCATGAATCTCTCTGAAATAGAGTGTGCACCCCGACATCACTCATCTTCCTAACAAATATCAGGTTTCTTTCCAAACATGGAATGTGTAGCACACCTGGAAGGGTTATACTCCTCCCATCCTGCAGTGTTAGTCAAACTCTTCCTCATTCAACAATTTTGGTTGTCAATTCATCCCCCAAGAACACTTATCCTCCTTCATATTGTTCATATTCGCATTACCATTTTCTATGTGGTGTTATATGATAGGATTCTCTTGAGTCGATCAACCAAACATCTTGATCCGACTATGTACTGGTCGACGCTAAGTACACATCACCTCCCTTATCTAGAGTTGTCTTTCTGTTAGTTGAATTCTTCTTTTCAGATCATGTACCGACTTCCATTGCCTTCGACTTGCAGTCTATTTTGTAATGCCGAACTTTACCGCATTTTCAACATCTTCTTGTTGACTGAACATGGGATATAGATCTTCCCTTTGGCTTTGACTTTCTACCAGCAAATTTTCCTTTATCTCTATCAACCAGTTGACCTCTCACAATTAATGCATCTTTGGTCGATCCTTCCATGTTCTTCCTTCTCATTTCTTCTGATAGTAGAGATGCAACCACATCTTCTAGCGCTAATGTGGTTGTATTACTCCCTATATCCACGACTAAGCTATCCCAAAAGTCTGGCAAGGAACATAATAGGCTAATACATTTCTCCTCCTCAATGATTTTAATATCCACATAAGATAATTGGATTATAATGGTATTAAATGCTTTTAAATTCTCATTCAATGAACTGCCCTTACTCATTCTTAGAAGATACAGTTGCTTTCTGAGAAACAACTTATTTACCAGAGATTTCAACTGGTACAAGCTCCCCAAATTGTCCCACAATTTCTTGGTTGAATATTCACCTAAGACATTCAACAACACCGAATCTGCAAGACAAAGTCGAATTGTACTCCTTTCTCTTCTCTCAAGTTTATCCCATTATTTCATCGACATACCTGTCGGCATGGTATCTGGACAAAATGTTTTCCATTGTTCTTGATCTGCAATGAGATATTCAATTTTAAGCTTCCAAAGCTAAAAATTCTAGCCATTGAATTTTTCAATCTCTATTCTCGAGTTGCTCGCCATTCTTTAACACAATTCATTAAAGATTTTTAACTTACGACTCTTACTAAACTTAGGGTTTATCTTAGATACAAGGTTGTTAAACCAAGCTCTGATACCACATGTTAGGAAATGAGGAACACTTCCACACTAAACCTAGAAGAAGAGAGGAAGAAAGATTTAATCAAGAAAGTAAATGACACAAGAAACACACAGTACACAAAGATTTTATCCTGGAAACCCAAATTGGGAAAACCAACATTCTTTTAGCGTTATGCTCTCTTGTTGTATTATTCCTTCAAAATAAAATGTTACATGTCTAACCTTGGTCCACATCTAAGACACAATCGACATCATACCCTCTTGCTTACACAAGAACAACCCTGTAGCCAATTCATCTTACATCTACATGACCAACAACCTCTACGATTTCATCTAAATATTTTCAATTATTTGATAAGCTTTTACAACATTACAACACGTCTTATTTATAGGATTTATAGTAGGAAAAACCCTAAATAAAAGGCGACCAAAAACGGCTACAAATCCACGCAGATCATTTGATACAAATCCCACGAATCTCAGGATTCTGTTACAACCGACTACCAAGTCAAATTACCCATCAAATACTAGTCAACCTTCATTCCATCTTCAGTCAGTTGACACACATTCTCCTGTCGATCTCTTTTTGTTTGACCTCTTCGACTTGCTTTCGATGTCTTTACCACGTCAAACCACCTCGACCTTCGGCTTCAACTTTACCTGGTCGAACCACCTTGACCTTCAACTTGTTGTCAATCCACCTCGACTTCGATTGTCAGTCAATCCATCTCGACTGGACTTTCACTACAAATAATATAACAACCCAGCATAGATGTCTCCCATCTAAAACATTGCAACATATATCCAAACCAATACAAAACCACCTTAGTGGAATAGTGGACAACTTGGTCAATTTGAATCATTGAAAAAGGATACCTACATAATTCATCATGGGACCACTAATGCACCACCCATGAATAGTACAGTGTGTTACCACCTAAACTAGCTCCTTTATAAAAAGTCCCAACATGGGTTCTAACTAGAGCAACAAAATGGGAAGTGCACCATTGTTAACTCAATACACATTCCCCTTCACTTTAGGACAACTCCTAAAAGCCAAGGGGGGTATCCCTATTTAAATAAATAAACCTCTTTAAGTGAATGAAAACCATGCAAGCTTATTATTTTCTTTAATTATTCCAAAATATATGTAACAAGACCATGCATAAGGATTCTAATAAGTGATTAAATGCTTTAAAGATAAACAACTAGGAACAATAACATAAATCACAAGTATATACACTTGAGAGAGAAGGTTAGAAGATGGTGGAGGTGTGTTCCAAATCCAATATGTAAGATGAACAATATCAACAACTTCATATATGTATTTATTATGGCTATCACTCAACCAATGAAAATTGAAAGAGGTGAGAACCACTTTTAGGCTACTTTAGGGCAGAAAGAGTGAAACCAATTAACATAAACCAATGGTGCAATGTGTTCTTGTGATTACAAATTGATTAACTATTGAGAAATGACAAGCTCAGGGTTTTCCTTGAACTTGTAAATCCATTTTATGATAAATAACACAGGAATTTGAGATTTAGAGTATGCAAATACCATCCAAGAGAGAGATTATGCACTAGAACACAAGACATCTTGGATGTTTCCACTTGGGCAAGAGATACACTATACAACAACAACCCACCCAGTATAAGAAAAAAGTTCCAAAGGTATATAACTATTGACTAATCTATAACTTGTAAAATAGAAGGCGAATCCCCCTAAGGTTTCCACGTTAGCACTTAGAACTCACCAAAATAATCTCTAAACAAAAGACAATCAATAATAAACACTTTATAGACTAAATTCATCACTATATATATAATATAAACTTGTATAAACAATATAGAAATAAAATAGAAGCTAGGTATGAGTAAGAATACACCTTTAAGGAATCAACCCTAGCCTTAGGGTTTCACCAAATCTGATTTTTATTGCTGTAATATTTTCCAGATTTGAGAAATGCCTTAAATTAGCCCACAAAACATTAGATAAGACCTTGAAGCACCTTTTTGTAGGGTCATTTTTCCTTCTTAGGGTTACAAATCAACAATTAAGTACAAACCCTTGAACAAGCTAGTCTAGGAAATGCAATGAATTGTTAACTTTGCACTAGACTATGAAATAAGTCTAAATAAAAAAAATTGTTTGATTTTTTACCTTTAGATTTCTTTCTAAAATAAATAAAGATAACAATTTTGGGTTTTTGGGTTTTTTTGGTTGGTTGTTGGGAGAAGACAATTGCCTTTCTCCAATTAGGGCTTATGGGGTAAAGAAGTATGCCCCTCTAATACTTGCTCACTTTTATATTAGTGATTACGACAAGAGATTGGAACACTAAGGGTAGAATAATCTCTAACCTAATCAAGATAATGTATGCGGACCGAGGCCCTATAATAAGGGAATCCATAAGGGAAAAAACCTTCACCAACAACATCAATTATGGATTGAATAAAATAACCAAAACCCTTGTCAAGGAACCAAATAAAAAACAAGACAAGATATTGAACACTTACCAAACCAAAAATGGAAGATGGAATAGATAGAAACCTTAGACGTCTTCCTTCCAAGTGGTTAATTAACCCTTCAAATGGATCGATCTTGCTAGCTTGTATAAGTCTTTAACATTCACGACTAATCTTTGATGCACCAAGAAAATAACCAAGAAAGAGAGAACTCCAAGAATTGACACAAAAACCTCCAATAGGTAGATCTTAAATTGTCAATTGTGTTTAGCTTGACTGGTTGGGAGGAATGATTGTTATCCTCCCCACCAAGGTTCAATTATTGCAAGTGGCATGTTGAGCTCTTAATGAATATATTATTGTAATAGCTTTGAGCCCTATTTTTGACTAACCTTGCACCTTGAAGATTCTAGGGTTTAATTGTGTACCATCCTCGAAATGAGGGGAAGTACTTAGGGGTTTTCCTCGAGATTTGTAACCTAGAAAAAAAGGTAGATCTTCAACAAATTTTAATCTCAAGTATTGTCCAACAACAATGATTTGGAATGAGAGGAGAGCCTTTATTTAGAAATGAGGCTTGTATATCTTTCTCATTCTTTATTATTTTCTTTCTCCCTAAAATTAGCCTAGGATAATTACAAAAGTGACTTGTCATCCACGTAATGAAGGAGACTAAGTCAAATACAACTAAAACATGGCACATGTACAATAATACAGAGGTATCAAGCCTGAATACGCCCTTTTTAAATTTTTATTACATAGATGATATTTCAACTCTCTGTATTTTTTTTATTTTATTTTTTTTGGGGGGGGGGTTGCTACTCTTTCTATTCCATGCGTGCTCTTTTCCCTATGCTATGTGCAATCTCAACAAATAAAAAACAAAGCAGAAAGTGTTTTCTTTTCTACGTATGCTCTTTTTTGTGTGCTCTGTGCGATCTTGGTGGATAAGAAACATAGAGAAAACTTGGATTTTCCGAGTCAACTAATTGAGATCTAACGCTTGTTGTTGTCGAGAAGTGAATTTTTTTGTGTGTGTGAATGCATAAAAAAGAGTTTTTTTAGCATGCACTTCAAGGTCGTTTTCCACAAAAAAAACAACAACAACACCCCAATCCTCCTTCTTGAGATTATAATGTGTTTTGCACTAGCTCAATTGGTTAAAAGTTGTTTAATTTGGTAATAGGTCTATTAAATAAATTTAATATTTTATTTTAAGTTATTTTTTGCATACAACTTTCATTTTAAAAGTAACTTCATTGTAAAAGTGATTCTCACTTATTCTATAAAAGTGGTGTTGGACAATTAGTTTAGATTGATGGACAGATGGTTTGGACAGTTGGTTGTCATTGACGTCGACCCTTGGAGAGTAATCTTGGAGATTGATGTCAACCCTTAGATATTGATGTCAACCCTTGGAGAGGTCTAGAGATGTTGGACAGTTGATTGACATTTGTATGATCGTGATTGATGATGAGTTTGTTGGGTACATTTGATGTAGTCTACATGTAGCCCTAGAGGTATGGTTATGGGACCCAGAGTTTATTGAGGAATAATGACATGAAGGAAAGTTAAATTGCAGGTAATAGTATCATATATGGATAGTACATGTCATTCCATTTCTGGTGATAGGTGGTATGCAACCTAGATCCTCACGGTTGAGGAGTTATGGCCTTGTGAATATGGAAGCCCCAAAGAATGGTCAAAAATCCCCTAGTTGGTTACAAGTCAATGAAAGAAAGGGTAAAGTGGTTGTAACAAGAAAATTTAAGAAGCCCTAAAGTTAAGAAAAGTGGTGCCAAAGTGTCCAAGAATCCCTAAAGTTAAGGAAAGAGGTTACTTAGAAAAAGTATAAATACACCTCAAGAAGTCTCTCATAAGTACATTACATAAACACACAAGTTCATTGAATATCTATCTAATTGATCAAGTGATTATTATCTGAGGTAAACAAGAATATATGAGGCATTTTTTCAGAGGGAAGATGAAGTAAAGAACGTCAAAATTCCAAGGGAGGATGAAGTCTTGTAAGGATGTGTTCTAAGGTATGTTATTTATAGGTCATTTTACCATTTTTTGCTATAACTCTTTTTCTAGAATGATTCAGATAGTGAAAATTGGAGGAAACTGAGAAGACATATCAAGGTACATGTGGTAGAAATTTATGTTTCTAGGTCGTTTTATTTTGGGAGATACACTCTGTGGAAGATAGGGTTTTTGGCCAGTCGTGGAACTAGTCTCAAACAAGTGTTCCAGGTAAAATAGTCCTAACTTATTCATAGAAGATCCAAATTTAGTGAGACCAAATTCATTGGATAGGGGACCTTCCATAGTTTGTTGGGTACTATTTTCAGATCCAGATATTAAATATTCTACACATAGAATTCTCTACAAGGTCGATCTCTAGAATAAGACAAAATTAAGCAAGGTCTACCATTTTTGCTATAACTCCTTTTCTGGGATGGTCCAAGTCGTGAAACTTGGAGGAATTGTAAAGAAGATACTGAAGAATATTGTGGACACGTTTTAGAATTTTATTCATTATAGGTACAAATTTATGCTTGTTGAAAGTTAGTGTTTTTGACTAATCCAAAAACTAGTCTCGTGAGACTAAGGTAATGTTTGATGAAGATGTTATTCTCTTGTTGATAAAGTTGAAGAGGGTATGCATGTATGTGATCACATACACCAGGTTTATTACAAAGTTACAAGTATGTTTATATGCATGTTTTGAGGGTTACATGTTGATGATGTTATGGTGTATGGCATGATAAAGACATATCATGAGTGATATGGTATATGGTTGAGGCACATGGTTTGAGGAGCATGTTGGATATTGGACACATTGTTTGATATACATTTTAGTATATGTATGAGGCACTTTTTGGTGATCTATATACATGCTTGGTACACATTTGGAACATATTATTGGCATATGGTTGATGCACATTTCATGGTATATGGTACATGTTGGGTGAGATACATTGTTGGTACACTTCTTGGTTTATTGGTACAAGGTGTTTGGTTGTTGTGTTATTGGTCTACCATTGATATTGATACATTATTGAGATATAAACTTGGCATATGGTAGTACATTCATAGGAGACATATCTTAGTGGTGATGGTACTTGGTTGAGATACACTCTTGGTATTACTTGTTCAACATATCTTATGGTACACGGTATAGTACATGTTTGATGCTTGATATCGTATATGAGATACATTTCTTGGTTGGCACATGGTATGGTATAAGGTACAAGTATTGATGTGCATGGTTGATGTCCACGGTTGATTTGCATGGTTGGCACATGGTATGGTATACGGTACATGTACATGGTTGATGGTATAGATTGATATATGGTACAGGTTTGGTACATGATTGATGCACTTGTTATTATATATTATTGATGCACTTGTTTTGGTACATAGTTGATGCACCTGCTATGGTACATGGTTGATGCACTTGATGGTACAGGTTGATGCATGGTACATGTTGGTACACGGTTAAGACACATATCTTGTGATGGTATATGGTGATGTTGGATCATGCGTGGTTGATGCATGTGTTTGTTAGACATCTAGTTGAGAGGTGTCTTTGATATATGATCCATGTGAGAGGATCGAGTTGAGTATCAGTGAAAGTGGCAGTGACAGTGACAGTATCAGTGACAGTGGCAGTGATAGTGACTGTAACATTGGCAGTGACAGAGACAGAGACAGTGGCAAAGTTGTAACAAAGTTTGTGATAGTGGCAGAGTCCATGATAGTTGGTCTACATTTATATTTCAGGGCGGTAGGACAGGGCAAGGAAAGGGGGTTGTATCCTCCTTCTGATTGGAGTCGAAGAAGTAGGGAGTTGGAGCTTCCTTCAGGTTGGACCCTGAGAACTAGGTGGTTGTAGTCACCTCCCATGTAATGTCCCCCAGCCACCCATAGGACGGACCATGCTACCTCAGACACACACGATCTCAAGATTTGTTATAGATAATTAAAAATTTCCATGCCCAATCATAGACTTGCTGGGCTATGGAAGATAGAGCTCTTTGCAGAATAAATCACATATAAACTTAATAGAAATAAATAGAGATAACATGAAAACATACATGCAACAAAACACATGATATCATTATAAGAATAATAGACATGCACTAAAATACATCATTAACCATTAAGCACAAAAATGATACTTATCTCTTAATTGTAGTGCATCGACTGTGTGCAAACCTTCCATGAACCTCCCAGCCTTAGACCACGCTGCTCATCACTCTTAGCAGTGGATCACCCCGAGTTGGGACTAGACTCCACTAGGAAAGGGATTCATAGGCTAGGAAAGGGCAACAGGAAGTTGCACCGGTCTACAGGAAGTATTTCCTCTAAGGATCCACTTACGCCCACCACTCACAGACTCTCATTCCCCACATGTCTGTTGTTGTGTTGGTTTTATCACTTGGGTGAGAAAAAACACAACACTTACATGCTTAGTTAAGCCAGATAAATAAGGCATAAGTTTGTGATTTGATTAGAAAAACCAAATACACATGAAAACAAAGAAATGCAACTAAAAATAACTAAGAAATATATGTTAGAGAAGCTTGAGAAACTCGAATCATGAAAATAAAAAATTGACCAACATATAGCTACCAATGGAACAATAGATTGATAGGCTAAACATCGTAGAGAAATTCGGGGACTTATGAGTCCCCTCTTCCTCCTTGGGAGGGCTCTTGAGTTCCCTAATTGAGAGATATTCTCTTCATACAATGGAAGAAATGACAAATGGTGAAGAAATACAATGCCTATTCCCTCAAGAGGCGAGTGGAATGGCCTATTGTAATGGTGCTTGAAGGCTTCAAAGAGGAAAGAGGATTCTCAAAGAAGAATTCTTGCAGCATAACAATACCTTGAAGATCGTATTTTCTTAGCACACCCATGGCACATATTTATAGCATCCATCCATGGAAAGATATAATTGGTTCATAGTGTGAACAAGGGGCATTTTAGGGCACTTTCTAGCCCTTGACCAACCTCCAAGCTAGATTTCGCTCAAATATGAGTGTCAAATCGTGTTGGAGGTCAAACTAGAAGTGGTTGAGGGGCCGACAAGATTCATAAATGTGTCGTTCATAGAAGTGCGTGGATTTTCTCGTACACAGTTGCGCGTTGAGGCCTGTGTTAGCATGTGCATTGTGCTCACTATGCGCGCACTTCCTTTGGTGAATTTGTGCACTTTGATTTTTGACCCAAGTATATAGTTTTTTTCCTTTTGGATAGATTTTGGTGTTGTAGGTGGACTAATTGCTACTGGCATTGATGTTTTTCTTCAACCATTGTGTGCAATGTTGCGCATAATTTTTCAATGATAACAGATGCCCCCTGATGTGTGAGGTTAGGAGAATATGTATAGCTGAAATACATCAATGTTTCTTTTGTTGAGAGTGCCATTGTAAGGAAGAGTAAAGAGAGGAACTGCAAGAGAGATCCATCGAAGGGAGAGGGAAAACTGTGGGACCCAAACCTTTCTCGAGGGAGAAAAAATAAAATCTGTGAACAAACGAGGCGGGCATGCCCCATGCTCATGTCATGAAACCAAAATGTGAGCCTATAACTGAGGATGTATGCTGATGTAGATACCTGCAATGCCCTCAGGGCTAGTTGATAATGACAAATGTTAGTTATGAATGGTGAACAAACTCTAAAATGAGTCAAGGATGACTATAAGAATTGTCGATGACTCGTAGGCATTGATGGCCTAACAAATTCAGAGGTCTTTGGCTGGTATGAAACAACTGCAATAGTTGCATAGTAAGACCCATCATAACATGAGAGTTTGTTGAAGTCGAATGCTATGGGGGTCAATGGAATCAGAAAACAGTGATGGCTCTTTCTGTGTCGTCTGAGACTCCTCATTGAAAAGGTAATGAGAGTCAAGATATTGTCACCCTTCTGGAAACTGTGTTGATGTCGACATGAAGGGAAACATGACGCTAAGAATCTAAGGGCTTCATGAAATCCACTGAGAAATAGATGATATCAGGTACTAACGAGTAACATGAACGAAGTCAAGATGTGGTGGGACTCAAGATTTCCCTTGGTTGGGGGTTTTGAAGGATGATTGGCAGCAACCGTAAAACTGGATCTAGTGTCAGGGGGGAAACTAGATATGGGGTTAAACTGTGTCAGAGGTTAACAAAGTGGGAAAACTCAGATATCATGGGTACATGGACTTAGGATACTCGAGGTTTGCTAACGATATCGATATGAAAAAATGGTGGATGCCCCAACCAAAGGCAACATGGGTTGCTTTTCCAGGGAAAATAAAGCCATTAAGGGTGACGACAAAAAATCTATGTATATGATGGAAACAAAGACTTTATACAATTACCAAAGAAATAAAGAATAATTTGGGTTGAGTATACAGATACAGAAACGGGTGCCCCAATGAAAGATGGCTTGGCCTGTTTAAGGCACAAGTTTGTGAAAGAGAACTGGTGGAGGGTGGGGGCCCCATGGGTGGGTTTTTATATTAGGTAAATGGATGGAGGACAATTTGTAGATGGGAAAACTGATGGTGGATGAGATGGAGGGATAATGATACTGCAGAGATGCAGTCAATAGAACCAAGATGATATGACTTGGGAGTCCATTGGGAAGGTTAGCAATATGATGAGAAGAAGTATGGGGTTCATTCTCAAAAGTGCATAATACTATCGGAACTCCCATCCCTAGGGGGTGAAATCAGCATGAGTCTCAAGTTATTAGGGGGAACTATGAATGGGACAAATCATGTGTGGGAGAGTGCTATCGAATGACAGTACCAAAATGTGGTAGAGGTGAAGATACTGCAGAGCCGAATGTAGGGAGCCTAAAGGTAAATGTCAGAGGGTTTGACTGGGATATGAAATTTATTTACAGAGGGAATAATTACATGCTAGTGTTGAACATATACCTGAAGAGGCTATAATCATTGCTTGAACAAGTACCTTCACACATGAAAACCAAATACCCGACGTGAACAATATCTGATGATAAAGAACATATAACAATTATTTGATAAAACTGAAAGTGAGCATGTGTACCTAAACATGGAGTGATAAAAAGGCTCTGTTAGGGCCAGGTGCAGATGATGACCTGAGGAATGTGAATGTGTAGATGGCAGGATCAAGATCCCATGGCTGAGAACGGATCAGAAAATGAAGGCTCTAGGCTCCTATAACAAAATGTGGAAGTTGGGAAAAAGGGGCTATATGTGGCTGTTGGGCCCATAATGCCACCTCATTTGTACCTGTCACTCTTATTGAGATGATGAGATAGATGTGAGGATTTTTTGAGATTGTGGGAGCATGAGGTTACCGATCCAGGAGTGGCGAGAGACATGTTAGTGATCTTATCATCTCGCACCTTGTAGAATTCATAGTTTGTAGGTAGGGGTCGTACGGAAGGTCGTACATGGGGTTTTAAGGGTACGGGCCCACATAGCACTATGTCGTTCCACTAGCGAGAGCGTGACTGGGACCGATTATGAGAGGTTGTGAGGGAGAATTTGGGCATACAAAGACACTTGGAAGCCTGTGGGTTGCTCAAGTTCTTCGACTTCCCCTTGATACGATTGCAAGAGTTCTTGCTTCAGTACCTAATTGGGATGTGGAGCATTGATCTGCAGTGATTCATTGTGATGGGGGAGCAACTGACATTCTCTGCTACAAAGGATGTGTACTTCTTGATGGGACTTCCATTTAGTGGGAGGGCATTAGTCATCGATCCCCATCTGCCTGGGGAGGATCGGGTGGAGACCATGGTGGCTCGCCATTGTACTAGGCCGAACCCTATATCGGGTTTGTTCGTCCGCATCGAGGCCATTGATGACCTCTTGACTGAGTGTATTGCAGCTATGGTGGTGAGGATCTACGGATATTTGGGTACTCAACAGATCACTGGAGGTCAACTAAGGTTGGTGTAGCAGGTCCTGGATGGGGACATGTTTGCATGGGGTGTGTTGATGCACACCAAGATGATGGAGCAACTGAATCGGTGTCAACAAGCGGACTCTGGTGATTTTTCTTTTAGGTTCATTCTAGTGGCATGGTTCTTGGAGAGGGTGCCTCTTTTGCGCCCGAGAATTCTACTAGATCCAGCGGGGTGATGAGAGTCGTGACTAATACATTGGGCCCACATGTTCACCTAACATGGAGGTGGGGACGGTGGCCATTATTTCACAGCCACTGTGGCTCGAGTGCCACAGGTTATCCTGAGATATCCATACGCGAGTATGGACTATCGGCATGATCTAGACATGGTGTTGCCTCCTAGGGAGGACTGGGACCAACAAGGTATGTGTTGTAGTTTTATGTTTTGTGATTTGGATAGATAACATTTATTATATATGTATATGGATGCTGAAATTATCTCTGGTGTTGTTTTGTAGATGTGGGACTTTGATGACGAGAGGAAGAGGTCATCAGGGAGTTGGCTTACCGGGGGCCAGCTTGACAAGCGCCTGCAGATCCCAGAGCTGGACAAAGGTGGCAACAAGATGACATTGGTGCTGGACCAGCAAGAGAGCCACAAGGAGATGTCAGGGTCATGCTGGAGGATCTACGCAGACATTTCGAGTGAGTTCTATAGGGTGTGCATGAGGGCATGTGGGCCCACATCTAGGACCAAGAGGTCTTGGACCAGTGCTTGGGGGTACCAGTAGAGTGGCGGACCCTAATCCATCGAGCAGCGGTGGTGGGGGCAGCGATGACTGGTTGAATGCCTCCTGGAGCTAGAGGGCCCCCAGTTGGTGGGGCGCCTCCAACTAACAAAGGACTTGGGGGGAGAGCTCTAGGGGCACCTTGAGTGTTGTTTTGTAAATATATGGATTTATGGGCCCAGTTTTGTATAGGGTATTGGATACCCATTGTTTTTACTCGTAGGGGTGAGGGGACTCAAGAGCCTACGAGCTATTGTACATGTATATTTTTTGTGAAACATTGAGGACCTTCATGATATATATATATATATATATATATATATATATATATATATATATGATGGACATATTTTGGATCATTCATGTCTTTATGCTTTATGTTTTTATGTATGATGCTATGTATATAATGTTGTTTAATGTGATAAATGCCAATCTAATACTAGGTTAGCCATGTGATCTGTTACTTGATAAGTTTTCTAGGAATATGTGTAAATGTTATGGAATCAAAGTTGAGATATAGGAGTCTAACTTGTAGGTATTTGCGAAAGAGGAAAGGATCATGAACATGATATACGTTGTTGAGTTGCAGGACGACAAGCTGGGAATCTAATAGAACGCTAAGGTGACAAATGTGGTGGTGACTGGCCTTGAAGAGGAGACTAATGACAGCGTTGTATTCGACTTGTTTGTTGGTGGCCGAGCCCAAACATATGCCACTAGAATGGAGTAGGACATGTGAGGGAGTATAGAGGGCCCAAGCGGCCGAAGTGAGATTTTGGGTCCAGTGGCTGGCACCGTCGGCATAACTGATGTGGTAGGTTGATGGATGATGCATCTATAAATAGCACAGATGATAGATCAAACATAAGGAGTGGTGGCGGTAAATAAGACTAAAAACTCTACAAATGTGTACAAAGA
>JASDQU010100968.1:102776-113259 GCA_032191745.1 Picea mariana | reverse complement strand
TTAGGCAACGACAACGACACAGAGGCTGGACATACGCGCATTGGGAGAGTGTTCAGAGAAGTTCATCTCGTGAACCTGTTTAAGCATAACTATGAAGACGAAGGGTTCTACAGTGGAGAAGAGGCAAATCTGATAGATGAAGAGTATTCATAATCCACTAGGACATAGGAACCTCGTCGGGAAGAGCCAAAATCTTCAGAGTACTTCAACCGGGTACTATTATTTCTTTGGTTGTTTCAGCAGTGTTAAGTAATCAGAGTAACCTAAGTCATCAGAACGCTCAGAGAACTGTCACTAGTAGTCCACCACATACTCAGTCAGGAAACCTAGGAAGATCTATGGCAAATGAAATGAGGTTACCCACCTTTAGAGGAGATGGATCTGAAGATCCTGATCAACATTGGTTTCTATGTGAAGTTGTGTGGAGTATTAAGAATATTACCGACGAAGCTATAAAACGTGCTCAGTTCAACACTACCCTAAGAGATCGCGCACTGAGCTGGTATATGAAATTCGTCCAAGGAGTTGCAACTAAACCCCTGAATGCCATTAAGACTGTGCTAATTGCCGAATTCAAGAAACCTAAGTCAGAGTCGCAATGCATTACATAACTAAAAGAAATCAAGCAGAGAACAACTGAACCTGTGTGGGAGTTTGATCAGAGATTTAAGACCTTAACAGACCATTTGAGTTTTCAGATCCTAGATGAGTAGAACAAGGAATGGTTCATTATTGAACTCTTACCACACATCAGGGTTCCTCTGATGCAATATAAGATTGCTTCACAGACTAAGGCACGGGAGATCGTTATGAAGTTAGAATCAGCCCCCATGGGAGAATCCAGCTCAGGTATGAGTCAAATCTTGAGTTAGCTAACTAGCTTATCACGGCAGGTCGAAGATATGAAGAAAGAAAAGGGGAAAGATAAAAGAGAAGACATATGGTGTATCAGATGTAAATCAAAATGCCATGACAAGGAGCATTGTCCCCTATTTCATGAATACATGGCCTCTGGAGCTCTGAGCCCTTTGAAGGAAGTTACCCTGCCCTGGTGCGAGGTATGTAGAAATAGACATCGTCCTGGTGAATGTTACTATTTGCAAAAATATGTCCAGACACCTACAAATCTGTATTGCACGTTTTGTAAGTTGGTAGGACATGATGACAGGGATTGTAGGGATTATGACCTCATGCATGAAAGGTCGAGGGATATATACAAAATTCAAGGTGAAGTACAACAAGAAGGAAGCACTGCACAATATAATTCCCCTGGGAGATGAAACTTCAACCCTCATGGTGGATTCCAAGGAAGAGGAAGAGGAGGAGGTATGGTTTGAGGTCGAGGATAGATCATCTGTTATAATTGTGCACAACCAGAACACTTGGCAAGGGACTGTCAGAACCCTTGTACCACTTGTAGCTATTGCAACTCATTCGACCATGTTATCGAGGAATGTCCAACATTGCTGGATAAACTTCAAGAGAAACGAGGAGGAAACCATCAAATACAACTAATTAAAGAATAACCTCATCGAGTAAATCCCAGATTCGTTGTTATCACTAGAGGAGGCATTGTTACAAGAGAAGACAACGTGATCCAAGGAAATACTACAGAAGAATCAGGAGTCAGGAAAGCTGCAGAGAAGACACAAGAGTTTGACCCAAGGAAAGAGAAGAAGATATTTGAGGAACCAAGAAAGGAATTCAGAAGAGATCAGGCTTCTTCATCAAAGGTTCAACCAAAAGTAAGAGAATGTGGAATGCCTCTGGCATTTGATCAGTCTACTTCACCCAGAGATGGAAAAGAGCTGAGTAAACTTGTCAGTTTCTTATATACGTTTATTGAGTTGATTAAAGATGAAAAAGCCATACAAGAACTACAAGATTTGGTTAGATAGTATGAGCTAGGAAAGATAGATCCCTTACTGAATAGAGCAGTACACCAAGTCTCTAAAAAGAGAAGGACAAATAAATAACTACACCTTAATTCTCATATTGGAGAGTACGATATAGACTATGTGGTCCTCGACTTAGGGTCAGAGGTCAATGTCAGGACGAAGCATACCTGGGTACTGATGGGAAAACCTAAGTTGATCTATTCCCCTATCAGGCTTAGGATGGAAAATCAGCAAGCTGTAAGCCCCTTTGGAAGACTGGAGCGTGTCCTTGTGGACATTGATGGAGTGAGGACATTTGCAAACTTCGAAGTGATTGATATAGTTGACGATAGTTGTCCTTACCCTGTGTTGTTAGGAATTGATTGGGCTTTCAATAATTCCACTGTGGTTGATTTAAAGAAAAGAAGAATTACATTTGAAGGAGATGGCCTTAGGGTCATTGCACCTTTGGATCCCAATCAAGGTAAGAGATACACAGAACCCATCAGAGAAGAAGACTGCACATATGAACTAGAAAACATATACAAATTAAAAGCCAAACAACAGGATTACATTAATCCTACAACAAATGTGAATTTGAGCTGGCGAAGTGACAACACATGCTCATCAGATTCAAAAGAAGCACTGGATAATTGGCAGAACAAAATGTATGATCTATCTACAAGGAGATGAGCTAGATTAACTCGAGAAGTTCGTTGGATCGACACAACAGTAAGTAACTTGCCCACCTTTGATGGTATGAATAACTTAGAAGCATTCTTAGTGAACTTTGAAGAAATTGTACCAACACAAAAAATATTGTTGGCAATGGATGAGGCTCTGAAATCGACCCCAGTGAGATGGTGGGGGACACACAAAAACAATATTATAGACTGGGTACAATGTCGCACTTTGATGATAGCATGATTTTCAGAGAAAGTAGAAGGCTGGGAAGTTAGATACATAGGTCGAAGCTGTCCGAAGGACCATGTGAGAAGTTGTGAGGAATCCTGGAGCAACATTCCTCAAGAATAGTGGGTACACAAATTCATTAACGCACTGGACACAACTACCATCAACTAGTATATTCAAGCAGAAATGTGCCTCATCACTACAGATTGGGAAGGTATGACACCGAACTTTGTAACTACATTTTTTTTTGAAAGCCAATATCCTACAGTAGATAAAGCATTACAGGTTGTAAGACAGAAAGTGTTCGAGGAGGCACCTAGCCTCCCTTTGGAGGAAGAAGAGGATGAATGGACTGCGCCTCTTCAGAAGTTGCAAGGTTGTTACAATATCAATGCTGCTGAAGACGATAATCCTAGGAATGTGAACATCGCAGAAACAGAAGGCCAAAGAGATGTAGAAGGACCAGGAGTCGAACTACCTTTTGTTGGACAACTAATTAAAATCAAAAAAAATCAAAATTGGAACAGAACAGACACCAAAACTTGCTAATGTTGGAGATTATTAGGATGTCGCCACTATTGACAAGATCACATAATTACTACATGAATATCATGACTTGTTTCCAACCAAGTTCACTGAGATGAAGGGCATTAAAGGACCCATGGGAGAAATGAGGATCCCTTTGAAACCAGATACAAGGCCAGTCAAACAAAGACCCTACAGATTGAACCCTAAATATAAGGAGAAAGTGAAGATTGAACTGGACAGAATATTGGAAGCAGGAATCATAGAACCTATTGAAGAGTCAGGGTGGATTATCCCTATGGTGGTACAAGATAAGAATACAGGAGAAATCAGGATCTGTGTAGATCTTAGGAAGTTGAATGATGCCTGTTTGCATGACCCAATCCCTACACCATTCACTGAGGAAGTGCTAGACAATGTAGGAGGATAGGAGGTATATTCTTTTACAAATGGATTTTCAAGATACCATCAGATCCGAATTGCCAAGAAAGATTGCCATAAGACCACATTTGCAACAGAATGGGGATACTACCAGTATATAGTTATGCCATTTGGATTGAAGAATGCACCAGCCATGTTTTTCAGGGTGGTGTTCGAAGCATTTAAGGAGTTTTTACATAAATTCTTGGAAGCATATTTTGATGACTGGACTATTTTCATCATTTTGCAAAATCATATTGAATGTTTAAGACTAATGTTGGATAAGTGCAGGCAATGTCAGATTGCCTTGAACTTGAAGAAGTGCGTCTTCTTTTCACCCTTCGAAGTGTTGCTGGGCCATATTGTGTGTAAGCAGGGATTACTAGTAGATCCATCCAAGATTGTCATTATAGTCTATCTACCCCCTCCTACTTCAGTCAAACAACTGCGCATTACACAAGGACATATTGGATACTACAGGAAGTTCATTAAGGGATATGCATAGATCACAACACCCATGGAGAATCTTTTAGAGAAAGACTGTCAGTTCCATTGGACAGAAGAATGCCAACAAAGATTCGACACACTAAAACAGAAAATGGTTATTGTGCCCATTCTGGGTTTTCCAGATTGGAGTAAGGAATTTCACGTGCATGTCGATGCATCTTCTATCACATTAGGAGCAGTGTTAGCACAACCGGGAGCTGGAGACATTGACCACTCGTTAGCCTTTGCTAGAATAAAGCAATCAAAAGTTGATATTAATTTCACCACCACAGAGCGAGAAGGATTTGCCATGGTGTATGCACTACAGAATTTTTTCCACGACTTGTTGGGAGGACAATTTAAAATGTTTATTGATCACTCCGTGCTTAAATACCTAGTCAACAAGCCAGTGTTGGGGGAGAGAATATGCAGATGGCTTCTGTTATTTTAGGAATATGATTTTGAAATTGTGGTTAAGCTAGGAAGAATGAACAAAGGTCTTGACCACTTGTCAAGGTTGGAACATGGAGAAGAGCCTACTAGTTTGGAGGATACACTGCCAAATGCACATTTGCTAGCCATCAAGAAGTTTGATGATCACTTCGCAGAGATAGTGCAGTTCCTGTCAACAGGAATGGCACCTAGTGAATATACAATTACTCAGAAGAAATAGTTGGTAGTGCGTACTGCAGATTTTTCACTTATAGTTAGACAACTATACAAGATGGGATCTGATGAGATATTGAGGAGGTGTGTTATGGAAGTAGAGAGATCATTTATCCTCGCAGAAGCACATGAAGGCATCGTAGGAGGACACTACGTAGGGAAAGCAACATCACAGAAGATTCTTAGGGCTGGCCTTTGGTGGCCTACTCTACACAAAGATGCTAAGGAATACTACAAGGCCTGTGATGTATGCCAAAGAGTTGGGAATCCATCCAGAAGAGATGATATGCCTTTAGCACCTCAGATGACCTTACAGACATTTTATAAATGGGCCATTCACTTCGTGGGACCTATCAACCCACCACGAAAGCACACAGGAGATAGATACATAATCACTGTGACAGAGTATTTGACCAGATGGGCATAAGCAAGAACAGTTAAGGACTGTAGTGAAACTACAGTTACATGCTTCATATTTGATGATATCATAACCAAGTTTGGATGCCCAAAGATCCTTATGAGCAATCAAGGCACACAATTTATCAACAAGACTATTGAAGCCTTGACTCAGGAATTTGAAGTTCACCATCAGAAGAGCACGCCCTATCATCCATAAGCAAATGGGACAGTTGAAGAATTCAATAAGATCTTAAAGACAACACTGACTAAGATATGCAGCATGAATAGGGATTACTGGGATTTGAGAGTACCAGCAGTACTATGGGCCTATAGAACCACTTGCAAGAAACTGACCAGGCAGACCCCATTTAAATTGGTCTATGGTATAGAAGCAATTGTACCCATGGAATAGTTGGTCCTAGTCTGAGAATTGTAGCCTTTACAGATATGGATGACACTGGCACTATGCAAGAGAGACTTGCACAGTTGGTTGAACTAGAAGAAGACAAAATTATTGTAGGATTTCACCAGCAGGTTCAGAAAGAAAGATAAAAGGCCTACCATGAAAGACATATCAAGAAGAAAGCTTTCAAGCAAGGAGATCTGGTATTGGTATATGACAGTAAGTTCATGAAGCATCTAGGGAAGTTTAGGACGCATTGGCTTGGGCCATGTGAGGTTGCCTACATTACAAAAGGAGGAGTTGCGCAATTGAAGACTTTGACTGGAGAATGGAAGGAAGGTTTGGTGAACGGAAGCCAGTTGAAATTGTATTATGACAACCAGCTGCCTCGCAACTCTTAGTAAAAGAATAAGGAAAAGGGTCTAGGTACCAGGTGCAGTTGAAACTGGGTACCAGACACAGAAAAGGAAGTTTGCACATAGAAGGGAGGGACAGAGCAAAAAGCACAGGCTGCCCTGTGCAGTCTGAAGTCGAAGTAGAAACAGAAATTTTAGACCTAAAGTGCCTCGGGATGAGTCACAGGTGAGTGTTGGGGGCTAATGGCCCTTGGTTATGGAAGTAAGTGAAGATTAAGGGAGAAAAGGCAAAATGTGAACTGCCTGGAAGACACAGTGACTAACACTGGGTCGAAGTGAGCAAAAGAGCAGAAAAGACAGAGCAAAGTAAGAGAAAGAAAGTTGTTGGACGAGGAGATCGAGGATGACAGATCAGCAAGGAAGAGGGATCGTGGACAACTCAGCAAGGAAAGACAGGATGGAAAAGCCTTGAAAACGTGGGTCAAGTTGACCTAAGGTTTTAGACACCTAGGGTTTTTGTATCTAGGGTTTTGACACATAGGTTTCAGCCTAAGGGTGTCCGAGACCTATTGTAATGTATAAATAAAGATCGAGAGGAGTAAGAAAGGGTTATTTATTGGTGGAGAGTTCATAGTTACTATTGAGTGATCGTTGTTGTGTGAGAGAGAAGTGTTGAGTGCGAGAGCCTTCTGGTATTGTAAGATCTTCAGTTGGGTGCGAAGATCAACCCTGCAGCTGGGTGCGCAGGGGGGGAGAGAAAGAGAGAGAAGAAGAGAACATCTGCTAGCTAAGAGTAGAGATAAGAACTATATGCTTCCATCTTAATATATCATAAAACATAGTTTTGTGGACGTATCCCTAGGGAGAGGGTGAACCACATATATCTTGTGTTATGTGTAATTGATGTTGTGTTCTCTGTCATTTGATATACTGCTATTGTGATATTGTGTTAGATCTAAAATATAACTTGCACAGTGGGTTTAAGGAAGATAAAGAATAACTAGGTGGTTGTGTGTTGTTGTTGTGAAGCCACTTTGCATTCCTTCTGATTGTAGACACCTGTGTCTTGCAACCCCCTATATCTACTTCAGGTGTGACTGCATCTGCTTCGTAGGTGTAGCCGAAAGGGCCAGTAGTTAGGGCTTGTTGGTGCGTTGTTAGAGCTAAACCCTAGGTCTGCCCCTGTGCCAACAATGATGTTGTTTGAAGAGCACCATAAGTGGAAGGTCATAACATGGTTGTCGGGATATTCCCCTAGTTTTCCTTCAAATTTTTGAATATCTGAAGGTAATTTTGTAGGCATATTGGGCCAGGTGGGGTCATGGAAAATGCGATCATTCATGAGTTTGGTCAAATTAAGAATGTTGAGGGATGCCAAGTATGGCATAGGGATATTTGGTGGAGGATCAATTCTAGCCATTATGTGAGTAGGTAATGGACCTGTCCCTTGAGATGGATTTGGTGGGCTTGTACTTCTCCCTTGAGAAGAAGTTTGACCCCTGCCTCCTTGTGAAGGAGAACTAATAGATGGATGACCTTGGGTATTTAACCCAAGAAAAGTGGAACCAAGTAAAGTTGATCCCAAAACAATATCACTTACGGGGGTGTGAGATGGTTGAGTCGGTGAGTTGGCAAGACTAGGGACTCCTCCTAGAATAGGAGGGAGATTCTACAAGCGTCTAGAATGATGAGGATTTTGTGGTTCCCCTATGGTTTCCGACTAGAAAAGTGAATGTGTGCAAGTGGTGATAAGAGAGAAATAAATGAACAAGATCTTTTAACCTTCACAAAAATAGTATAACTCACAATTGCATGTAATCAAATGATCATACATAAATCAACAGTAAATAAGCAAGCATGTGGATAGGTGGATTTTTTCCGCGTGGGGGAACAATAAAAACAAATGCTCATGTCCTAAAAGACATATCGTCCTTCCTCTCAATTGAGCATTGGGCCTTCCAATAGCACTCAATAGTGGGGTCTAAAGCCACCGAAATAGGAACTAGTGAAGGTTGAAGTAATCATTTATAATGAGGGGTAGAGGGTGCATATCCCAAAAGAGCTGGCAATATTTTCCAATAGCCACACAAAATCTGATCAAGGTGTGATTGTATCCCACAATCACCACCTAGGTGGATATCCTAAGTTTGGCCACTAAGTACCTCGGTCAAAGTGTGACATTTAGTTTTTCGGCCTCAGAAATGGGTCACGAATTGGATGCCCTCACAAGAGTTGGGTGACTCAAGGAGGGACACGCAGAACAATCAGACCTCGGCCTTCGACCCTTCACAGGTATCTCCCTACCTTATGGTGTAGGAACACTTGACTTTGAGGATTTGAAAGTTCCCTATTTCTCAACTTCTATTGTTTAAAAATGTGAGAACCTGATAATGGGGGGTTATTTGGATGCCTACCCCCGATATACTAAAAAATTTATTTTGGCACCTCCTGTGAAGGAAAATTTAGTGCGTTTTTAGAAAAATTTTAGATGTGGTGGGCTAAGAGATTGGGGTCATGGACCAACCTAGTTTGAATTAATTGGTGTGGATAATTTCCAAAGAAGTATTTGGATCTTTCTAAATTCCTTTGAAGAAAACCTACTTTGACCTCCACTATTCTAATAAAAATTATGTGTGTGAAGAGTGGCTTTGTGTGCAAGAAAGTGAAAAGTGTGCAAAGATTTTAATAAGTTAAGTGTGATATTGTAGTATGTGGACTTCCTGTGGTCCTTACAAATATTCTTACCTAGCTTACTATGTGTCTTTGGTACAACTTTGTAGAATATTTAAAGCCCTAAAGAACTAGCAATGTGGACATATGGGTCCTTACAAATTCTTTAAACTCCCTAAAATGTTGTCTATACTAAGAAAGCTTTGAAACTATCCTAGAATTGTAGACATGTGGGCATGTATGGGCCTGTTACTTGATCTTTAAACTTACCTAGATTGTGATCTAAACTATGAAAGGTTTTTAGAAACTATCCTAAGATTGAAAACATGTGGGCATGTATGGGCCCTTACAAAGATTTAAGATGATTTCCAAAGACTAAGAGGAACCCTAGGGGGGTTTTGTCCTCTCCTAAAGGATTTTGTTAAGGGAAATGAAATATATTCTCAACCACCTTTCTGATTCCCGAGATCACACTAGGGTGCGGGGGAAGAGCATACTTGAGGGTTAAAATTAACTTCTAGTCCCAAATTAAGTGATTGACTATGAAAAACAATAACTTTCATTAAAATTTTAAAATCCAAATGAGCCATCCATGTGGAAACAAAACAAAAGAGGAGAATAGTGATTCTTTTTACCCCTATTTGCCTATGTTAGCTAACCTTTCTTATGAGAAAGGACTCTAAGTGGAGTGTAGTTGCCTTACAAAGTGTAGGAAAATAAAAATGTGAAGGCTAGGGGCCCTCAAACCATTCATAAAAACCCTTACAATTTGAAAAAAATGGATTTATGCGTGGGTCACAATGTGCAGAGTAATGAAGCCTATTTCACGCACAGTGCACAGAGTGCGCATCTGTGGGCTTTGAAAGCTGCACACTTCCTGTCACGCGTTAGGGAAGAAATTTCCAAGTGAAATAATCCTTCCTCAGCTCTGAATTTTGACTTTGGTAGGTTGGGCTAGGCCAGTTTTGGTACTTGCATGTCAAAACAATCAAAATGAAGTGCTCACAAGACTTAAATAGGGAGGAATTTGATATCAATCCCCAATATGGTCACCAATATATTGTGTTGGTTTTGTCACTTGGGTGAGCAAAAACACAACACTTGCATGCTTAGTTAAGCCAGCTAAACAAGACAGAAGTTTGTGAGTTGGTTAGAAAAAACAAATACACATGAATACAAATAAATACAACTAAAAACAACTAAGAAATAAATGTGAGAGAAGCTTGAGAAACTAGAACCATGAAAATAAAAAAATTGACCAACATATAGCTACCAATGGAACGATAGATTGATAGGCTAAACACCATAGAGAAAGGCAGGGATTGTCCCCTCTTCCTCCTTGGGAGGGCTCTTGAGTTCCATAATTGAGAGCTCTTCTCTTCATACATGGAAGAAATGACAAATGGTGAAGAAATACAATGTATATTCCCTAAAGAGGTGAGTGGAATGGCCTATTGCAATGGTGCTTGAAGGCTTCAAAGAGAAATGAGGATTCTCAAAAAAGAATTGGGAAGTTGGTGCTTCCTATGAATGAATTCTTGATACATATAAGAAATCATTTTGTGGTTTTCTCCCATTTGGGTTTCCACATAAATACTTGTGTACTGTGTTCTTGATGTGATGATGCTTATGTTTACATGCTTATGATATATTTATTGGATGCATTCATAGATGATACATTGATGTTATATTTCTTAATACTATTGGTAAAGATAAATAATATATATTGTGGGTAAAAGTGGAACAATTGCTCATTATTGATTCACACC
>JASDQU010100968.1:36696-72590 GCA_032191745.1 Picea mariana | reverse complement strand
TGTGGGGATTTTAGACTCGATAGGGAGGGTGTCTTTGATCCCATGGATGAGGTGGAATAGTGTAAAACTGATAGAATTTTTTACTCTCGTGTGATAATCTCATAAAGCAGAAAACAACATATGATGCCAGTTAGTCTTATGTTTGTTGACGGCACGTTGTAGCATGGTTTTGAGGACTTTTTTTACGGCTTCAACTTGTCTGTTGGACTGAGGGTACCATGGGGAGGAAAACTCATGGGAGAATCCTAGCTTTGAGGAGAGTTCTGCAAAGATATCATTCTCAAAGTGCTTATCATGATCTGAAACTAGTTGTAGTGGGATTCCGAACTGGGTAATGACGTGGTTGAAGAAAAAACACATTGTTGTGTCAACGGTGTTGTTAAATGTGGGCATAGCTTCGGCCCATTTGGTAAACTAATCCATTGCCACGACAATGTACTTGCTTCCATTGCTGGATGGAGGATGGAAAGTCATGAAGTCTATGACCCATTTACAGAAGGGTTCGGTTGTGATGACTAGATGTAGAAGAGTTGGTGGCACTTGTGCTTTGTTTGCATAAAGTTGGCATTTGTCGCATCGCTTGACAGCGTGGATGCAATCATGAAACAAAGTGGGCCAGAAGTACCCTGCTCAGATTATTTTTTGGGTGGTGGACATACCCGAGAGGTGACCACCGCAAGCGTCGTTGTGGAAATTGTTCAACACTCAGTCAGCTTCATCGATGGTAAGACATCGGCGAAGAATGGTGTCGACCCCACGTCGATAGAGAATGTCTCTGATGAGGAGGTATCAGGGGGGCTGATGGGGAATGTGTCGATGATCATCTCAAGAGAGATGAGACCAAAAAAAAATTGTGCGAAGGTAGACAATGAGGTCGTCATACCAGGGGTCATCGGAGGGGATGAAGAAGAGGAGTTCATCGGGGAAATCCTCATTGATGGGGGAATCTTTAGCATCTGAGGGAAAATTCGTAATGAGTTCGGCTAGGAAGAGAGATTTCTTGCTTTTGGGAGTAGATAATTCTAGATCGTATTCTTGGAGGATGATGATCCATCGGGTGAATTTGTCATTAATTTTTCGTCGACTAAGCAATTATTGCATGGGGTTGGAACCTACTATGACCTTGGTGGTTCTAAGAAAAATGTAATGTTGCAGTTTTTGGACTATGAGGACAACTGTTAATGTGATTTTCTCATCATGGTTATACTTCATGGGTGTCCTTGAACGATTCTTATTGATGTAGTAAATGACATGTTCATGCCCATCATCCCCTAGTTGGACAAAGACTCCTGCTACTGAGACAGTTGAGGTTGATAAGTAGACGATGTAATCGCGATCACAGTCTAGGGGGCTAATCAAAGGGGCATTAATGGATAGGGAAGATTTTAAATCATCAAAAGTTGTTTGATCATGTTCTTCCCATCGAAACGGGATATCATGTCGCAGTAGGCGGAGGAAACCATGTGCGTTAGTGGCATAGTCTGGGAAAAAGCGACGTAGAAAGTTGGTTTTTCCTTCCAAGCTCTGCAGTTGGAGTAAATTCCTAGGTGGTGGAATTTCTGCGATAGCTTGGACCTTGAGGGGATCCATAGTGATGCCATGTTGAGAGACAATGAACCCAAGGAGGTGTCCGGTAGTAACACAAAATACACACTTGAGGGGGTTCAAGAAGATATTGTATTAGTGACAACGTTGGAAAACGATGTGTAAGTCATCTAAATGTTGGGTTCGCTTTTTCGATCGAGCAGTAAGGTCTTCCAAATAAGAAAGGATGATGCGAGGAAGATCATGAAAAACATAGGTCATGGCCCGTTGAAATGTAGCACCAGCATTTTTTAGTCCAAAAGGCATGACGTGATAAACAAAGGTACCCCAAGGTGTAGTAAAAGTTGTTTTATACTGATCAGTTGGATGGATTTGGATTTGATTGTAGCTAGGGAAACCATCCATAATGGACAGTTCCTCATGGTCGGCATAGTCATCGATGATTTGGTCGATAAAAGGGGTTGGAAATTTTCCTTTGGGACAAGCGTGGTTGATATCGCAAAATTCTATGCAGACATGAATAGTGCCATTTTTTTTGTTAACGGGGACGAGGTTGGACACCCACAAAGTGTACGCAATGGGGTACATGAATCTGGCAGCGCGTAACTTGTCAATTTCGGCTTTGATAGTCGCATCTTTGGATGGGTTAAGGGGGAGTTTCTTTTGACGAACAGGGGGGACATCTAGCTAAGTGTCGATTCGATGTTCAAATATAGATGGATCAAGGTCGGGCATCTCTGTATATGACCAGAAAAAAATATCTTGGTATTCCTGAAAGAGAGGTTGTAAGCAATGAGTTCTTCAGGGGAGCATGCAACGCCAATGGTAATTTTTTCTATGATTCTAGGTTTAATGGAAATGTCAATTTTGATGGTGGGGGAGATGTTGGCCATGTTTCCTTCTTCAAAAGTATCTGGGGCAGGGGTAGGGTTGTTGAACCAGTCTATATGCCCCGATGGAATAAAATCCTTGGTTTCGATTATGCACATGGAATCTTGGATAAGAGGGTGAAAGGACTCCTGTGAAAATAAAAGTGCTCGATGATGGATTGCATTCCATGGGCAATCAGGGGTAGTGAGTTCCTCCAAGATATCTTCGTCGGAGTGAAAAATGTGAGAATATGGGGATCATGGGAGGTGACAGGGGGAACTGTCAATGGGTAAGTGTTATTGTCTTCAAGTGGTGAGGACATAGATGGGATATCATGTATCTTGTGTGAGGGACCGTTGGACATAAAGTAAATGTCTCGATATTGTGGAGGGTACCTCGTTCGCTCAGGGACTGGCGACGAAATATATTGAATATTAGTAATGTGAACCTCAGTAGGGAGTGGTTGAGAGGGCTATAGCCGAGATGTTTGGCGTATTGTGGCTAACGTTTGGAGAAATTGAGGTAGAGCTGGGAAATGATGAGTGTAGTGGCCATACTCTGAACAAATGGCACAAGAGAATTTTGTTCGCAACCCTTTATTGTGTGTGGTTGAGGACTTTGTAGTAGTAGTGGATGTATTGGTGGAGTGGCAAACAATGTAGTTTCTCTAGGGAGCTGGATCAGTTTACATAACTCGGGAAGAGTAGGACATCGGTTAGTGAGGTGTCGTTCTCTTTCACATAGTGCGTAAGGAGGTTGAGCTCGAGGAGGAAGTGGAGTTGTGGGCTCATTCTTCTTGCATCTTCCCCCAGTGGTGGTGGTGTTGTTTCTAGTTAGAGGCGGGGGTGGTATGGCAGGATCTTGTACTAGGATCTGCATCAGTAGTCCCTCTACTTGAGGAGGGAGAGATGTTGTAGGAACCATAGCGGTTGAATGGAGATACCAAATGGGGATGGAAAGAACCATGTTTGGAAGGGTAAAAGTAGAAGCTACCTGGAACGCTTGGACTCCAGGTGGGGGGTAGAAAAGGGGAATTTGGGTAATGGCTTGGGGGATTGTCTCCCAAACCGAGATTTTCCCCCTGGAGGGGGGGGGAATATGGGATAAGTGGTGCAGTGGGGTGCTCAGGGAACTCATGAGGTAATATTTCTTCAACTGGTGGAAATTCAATGTGGGGAGGAGCCTCTCTGGGAGGAGTTTTGTCTCTGAGATCTATTCCATTAGAAGATACTACACACACTTATGTGGAAGGGTGTAGGAGAGGTGGTGCTCCATGATATGCCCCCAGCAAGGAAAGTTCTTTGAAAATTTCAGGACCCATGTCGATGATCGAAAAAGTATCTGAGTTAGTGCGGACAAGGGGCAGAATGTTATCAATGTTTGCGGAATAATTAGGCTCGTAATGTGTAAGTTGGTCAATGGTGACGATTTTCCCATTGTGGAGGAACATCATCACATGAAATACAGAAGAGGCTAATGCCTTCATAGAATACATGTAGCTACATCCAAACAAGATATTGTAATCAAGTGGGGCATCGATAACTCCAATGTCAATGAGGATGGTTTTTCCCCCAAGTTTGACAGGGAAATTTTGGAAGAGCCCTTCAGGGGATAATGGTCGACCGTCATAAGCTCTCAAGGTGATGGCGGATAGTACTATCTTATGTGAGCCTATTTTTTTCAATACTATTTTGAACATGATGCATGTGGATGCACCTTCATCAATGATACACCGATGAACTGTGGGGTTCCGGATCTTAATTGGTATCTGAAAAGATACCAGGGTGGGGAGGCATGGTTCTCTGCTATCTAGATCAAAGGTGATGAGTCTAGTATCAGCTGGGTCAACTTCCCCCAAGGCAGAAAGCAAGGATTTCTATTGAGTTGGAAAGGTTTGGAGGACCTCCAATACAGACATGGTTGCAGGAGACTATGCTAAGTTGTCGACCAGACTGTAGTTATGGGTTGCCCTCGCATGAGGGTTATGTACATTCCTGCGTAATGGCATATGGGGTATACGAGGGTTTGGTTCAGTGTTAGGGCGTGGAATCATTAATGGTTGTCCAGTTGTAGCTGGATCCATTTATAAGGTGGTTGGGGTAGATTCAGGGGAACATGATATTGTCGATCGCAAGTTTGTAGAAGAATATCTTCTTCGCTGGTAAGGAGGATATTTTGATCGGTCGATTTTCCAGGCTGATTGGGACTCGAGTTTTGATACTACCCCATTTGTGGTGGGACTGGGTGTACCTCTTGTTGGGTATTCATCACACCTTGGTGTGGAATAGGGTTTTTCAAAACAGTTGGAGGTGGTGGTTGCAAATATTGTTATGGGGCTTGTTGAGGGGCAGGCGGCGTTGGAGGACATTGTGCATTCATGGACTCTTTCATTCATTTGAAATCATAAATTTGAGGGAATTGGTGTGTATAATGTCCATACTCACCAAAAAGAGTGCAAGGGAAGTTAGTTCAGAGGTTATTGTTCTTCCCTTGTCGTGGTTGATTGTTATTGGTGCTCCCTTGGGGTTGTTGGTTTCCTTGATTCTGGTTGCCCCCAGTGGGATGGTTTTGTTGGGGGTTATTTCCTCCTGGTCATAGGTTATTATTATTTCAGATTTTCCCTTTATTCTTGGCATTATTTAGTGGAAGGGTTGGATTTGTCGCATTCAATTGTTCAAAAGTTTGAATTTGTTGAATGGGAGAGGGTTGAACAAAATTAACGTCGGCATGTGGTTGTCCTGTTGGAGGAGCAACTGGTTGTGGAGGACCAGGAAATGGAAAATATGAATTGTTTTGTGGAGATGATCCATATGGTGTGTAGGAAGTTGAATCACTTCCACTACTGTTGAATTTATATGTGGGGGTTGAAGGTGAACTTGTACTTGGTTGAGAGACCGGATGCATCATGGGTACCGGTGAGGGTCCACTCATTGGCGGAGGGGGAGCAACAGGGTATGATTGTTGGTGAGTGGGAGAAGGGTAATAAGACGTCCCTCCATATGGTTGTGGATATGGATGTACACCATAAGCGAGTGACAGGTGGGTGTAAGGGTTGATATGGGTCATAGAACCAATCAACCCATCTGCAGTGTGGGACATCCTAGGTTTGTCCTAGCCAATTGTTATGGGTCTAGGTGCATCAAGTAATACTTTGTATAAGTAACCTGATTGAGCATAGATGAGGTCAAATTGTTGAGCCTTGCTGATGGATTCCTCTTCTGACTGAGGGAAAGTGGATGCTACATCCTTGGCAATAATAGAGACAAGTGATTTGAGAAACCAATCGAGACATTGTTCTTTGGTAGTTTTTTCTTTACGCAAACTACGTCATTAACATCATTCATGGATGTGTTCGACTATATGGATAGTAGTGGTTTGTTTGAACTCGAAGAGAAGTTCTAATCTATTATCATGACGAACTGGTAGTTGGAAAAAAGACAAAAAGGCCCTGGCCAATTATTCAAAGATCACATGGGGCCCTGATTTTTCAGCCACATACCATTTGGCTTATGATTCCATGAGAGTTATTTGAAATAACTTTAAGTGGATGGAATCATCCATGATGTTGTTTGATGAGAACCATAAGTGAAAGGTCATAACATGGTTGGCGAGATCTTCCCCCGGTTTTCCTTCAAACTTTGGAATATCTGAAGGTAGTTTGGTAGGCATATTGGGCCATGTAGGGTCATGTAAAATGGGATCATTCGTGAGTTTTGTCAAATCAGGAATGTTGAGGGATTCCAAGTATGGAATAGGAAAATTTGGCGAAGGATTAGTTCCATCCATTATGTGAGTAGGTAGTGGCCCTGTCCCTTGAGAGGGATTTGGTGGGGTTGTACTTCTCCCTTGAGAAGAAGTTTGAACCCCGCCTCCTTGTGAATGAGAACTAATGGATCTATGGCCTTGGAAATTTAACCCAAGCAAAGTGGAACCAAGTAAAGTTGATCCCAAAACAGTAGCACTCACAAGGGTATGAGATGGTTGAGTCGATGAGTTGGCAAGACTAGAGATTTCTCCTAGAATAGGAGGGAGATTCTGCCAATGTCTAGAATGATGGGGATTATGTGGGTCCCCTATGGTTTCCGACTAACAAAGTGAATGTGTGAAAATGGTGACAAGAGAGAAATAAATGAACAAGAGATTCGTATATTTTTTACCTTCACAAAATAGAATAACTCACAATTGCATGTAATCAACTGAACATCATACATAAATCAACTGTAAAAGAAACAAGCATGTGGATAGGTGGATTTTGTCCGTGTGGGGGAACAATAAAAACAAATGCTTGTGTCCTAAAAGACGTATCCTCCTTCTTCTCAAATAGCACTGGACCTTCCAATAGCACTCAAAAGTAGGGTCTGAAGCCATCGGAAGAGGAACTACTGAAGGTTGAAGTAATCATTTATAATGAGGGGTAGAGGGTGCATATCCCGAAAGAGCTGGCGATATTTCCCAATAGCCACACAAAATATGATCAAGGTGTGATTGCATCCCACAATCGCCATCTGGGAGGATTATCCTAATTTTTGGAAACTAATCACCTCGGTCAAAGTGCGGCATTTGGATTTTCTTCCTCTGAAATGGGTCACGGGTTGGATTCCCTCACAAGAGTTGGGTGACTCAAGGAGGGATGCACAAAACAACCGAACATCGACCTTCAACCCTTCACAGGTATCTCCCTGCCTTATGGTGTAGGAACACTTGAAGGATTTGAAAATTCTCTATTTCTCAACTTCTATTGTTTGAAAATGTGAGAACTAGATAACGGAGGGTTATTTGGATTCCTACCCCCGAGATCCTATCTAGACAAAGAAAAAAAATGGCACCTCCTATGGAGGAAAATTTAGTGTGTTATTACAAATTTTTTAGATGTGGTGGGCTGACAGATTGGGGTCATGGACCAACCTCGTTTGAATTAATTAGGTCTGAATTTTTGATATTATGGTAATTGCGGGAGGTATTTACCTCCACATGTAAACCTGACGAGAATAGAATATTCTGAAAAGCAAGAAGAAACCCTAATTAGTTGGCTAATAACCCTAGAAGACAAGTCGGCTTAAGAGGATAACTTGTATTAGGTTATTAGCCTCCAAGATAAGAAATCAGCTAGAAGAAATATTATATACTAAAGAATTAGTACCCAGAATGAGAAGTCGCCCCTGGTAGTCTGCCAGATTTAGTATAAATACAGGAGGTCAGTCTTCATTCTGGACAGTATTCTCAGAACTGCAGAGCGCACTTGTGCACACTGCAGTTGGGTAGTTTTGTGCGCAAGTTTGGAGGAGAGTTGTCGTTGCAACTGTTGCAGCTAGCAGATTTCATTTTGGCTTGGATTATCTCTTGGTTATGGTTTGGACTATATGATCAGCTCTTGTTTGGTGCGCTATCCTTGGAGAAAGGTGCGCTACCCTTTGTTTGGAAATCTAGCCTAGGGTTTTCTTCTGGAATGATTCTCTGTCAAGGTTAAGGTGCTCAAAGGGTGGCTTCGACCTATCGTTGGGTGACAATAGTGATATTGTCTATGGTAAAATGAGCACAATCCATCAAATTCTAACAGGTTATGGGCCCACACCTCCTTCATTTAGTCTAACCACTAGAAGGGAGCATAGTCATAAGGATACTAAGATCGTTGAAGAACTGCCTCTGGGGTTTCTAGCAGGAGCAGTTACTAAAGCATTGTCGCTAGGGTTACTAGAAGGTGCAGTTGCAGAAACCCTAACCCTCTCATTGAGACACCTTAAGTGAAGGGATTGACCTGATTTCCAGATAGACCAGTGCGCCCTAGCCTAGCACACCTCCTGGTACTCTCAACAAGCTAAGACGTCAAGTTTGAGTTTTTGGTCAAATCTAGGGTTGACCAAGTCAAGGCAACCATGACTTACTCTATGAAGTCAGAAAACAAGTTAGATGGATCTTCTAAATTCAGAGTGTGGAAGACAAGGATTGAACTCATCCTTACCAAGAANAGACCACTTGATACCCTACATCTCCCATCTTGACTCATCGAAGAAGATGTACAATGCCCTAACAAACCTCTTCTCAGTCAGAAACATTGGACAAGTAATGAGTCTGAAGAATGATCTCTGTGACATGAAGATGAATGATGACGACAACATAACATCATACTTTGTGAGGATCTCTCAGTTAAGAGATCAACTACAAGATATTGAAGAGATCATCTCAGAGAAGGAACTGGTAAATATAGTACTCAATGGTCTTCCCAAGACATGGGATGCATTTGTCGCAAGCATGAACACAATGAAGGACTATCCTACATTTAAAGAACTTTGGACTTGTGAACAAGAAGAATCAAGGATTAGTGCAAAAGAGAAACCTCAAAAGAAATATGATGATCAATCCTTCACAACAAGATTCAAGAATTTCAGGAACAAAAGGAAGTTTGGCTCAAGGAAGAAGCCAAATCAAGAGAAAGATATGTCAGAAATACAATGCTTCAACTGTCGAAAATACGGTCACTACAAGAATCATTGTCTCGAGATAAAGAAAAGGAAGAAGACACACGAAGCATCAGTTGTCGAAGGAAAGGAACCTACAAAGAAGAGTAAGAAAAATTTAAAAGACTTCTTCTTCTGAGACAAGGTAACAATACTCTTCATAGTTCTTGTATATACCATGTTTTCTGTACATATCTTGCATATCTATTTTCTAGAACATAATATGTTCCAAGAGAAGAAAAACAAGATTGCTATCACTATGACTACAATACAAGACAATACACATGAAAGGACGAAGTACATCAACAAACCTTGGTAACAATTCATGTGGAATTTATTACAAAAGTAATAGCTGCAAGATAAGCAGAAATCAGCAATCAAGAGGAAATTAGAGTAAGACTTATGACACTTTACAAGAAGGCAATAAAGATGCAGACGGAAGCGTGGATTATGTTAGATGGAGGGAGCCAATTATATACTTCCAAAAGAAAAACATGCACTCATACATGAAGCAAGGATTAGGAGGGAGATAATCCTATGATCCATTGAAGATGATGAAGTATATATCCATGGTAGCATCCATGAAAAGCAGTACATGTTCAGTTTGAATTTAGTAGAAGCCTTCTTCGAAAAGAAGCCTAAAAGTATCCCTGATTGTCCATCCACATATGTGATTCTATGATGAAAGAAAGAAGTGAAATATTTAGGGCATGGAATCTATAAGAAAATCCATGAATCCAAGAAGATAAAGAGAAACATGAGGAAGAACATGAAGATTCTAAGAAAGAAAGAAAAGACAAAACAACCAATCGTTGTATCGAGAATCACAAGACTATCAACCTGATATGAACTCACCAAAAAGAAATCAAGGAGAGGAAATGAAAAGTGTGATGAAGAACAGTGTATGGAAGACTTATGAATGCAAGCATTGTGAGATCCAAAACTAGAAGTTCTCCCAAATGGAGGGAGAAGACTATGATGATTGTTTGCTCCAAGTAAACCAGACATACCTCTACATGAGCTAGTATATCGTTCGCAATATCCATGGGTTGGAGTTTACATGTAGAGTAACCTCAAGGCTTTGAGGTATACCAGAAAGAGACCCTTGTATGCTGATGGAAGAAGACAACTTGGTGAAGAACCTCCAATGCATAGCAGAAGCGTGGTGAAGACTTTCTATATCAGAGATATTGTATCAAAATGGTTAATCAGAAGCTCAGAATGATGGATTTCTAATCCATGACAAACTCTCATGATGGCAGAAGAAGTACCACTTGGATATGTTCCAGTATGACCCTTGCCACGATGTTATGAGCTAGCAGGAAACCAAGAGGAATCAAAAAATGATATACTTTATTGATCAGAGCTATATAAATCCTTTAGAGAAGACTATTGTTCCAGAAAGATCGAAGTACATTTAAGATCAAGCATTACATTCTACAAAAAAGAGAAAGTGGTTCTCAAATATATATCTCCACAGATGAGAAGATAAGCAGACATTTTGGTAAAGCCTCTATTCAAGATGAAAGAGTTGTGTACTCAAGCTGGAGCTTGTGGAGACGACTTCCTTATTGAAAAAGGAAGAGATGACTCTTAGGTTGGGAGGGAGCACTGATGTGTTATTGATTTATGGACAGTCATTTTTCAGTTCTAAAAATGGTCCAGGATGATCAGTTCCTTTCCAATTCGGAAAGTGGTTTGAGATTTCTGACAAACGGGCATTTTTCAGTTCAGAAAATGGTCCAAATCGAACGGCTATTTTCGTCATGAAAATGGTTCGATGGATTGTTGATGTATGATAGACAACAATTTCCCATTATGTTTAACATGGGGAATGGTCTAGGACAGTATCTCTTCTTGATGGTTAATCAAGAAGACTGGTTCACCTCACCGGATAGTCATTCTTTCGAGGGTCACAATTGTGAGAAGATTCGAAGAATGGTCCATTTTGGAGGTTGGTGCAGGACAGTCATTTCCTTTGGAAATGATCTGGACATTCATTCCTTAAGGTAGATTCATTCTCTCCAGGTTGCACTTTGTTTAGTGCCGGAGGAATGGCCCAGGGTGGGGAATGGTCCAGGTTCAGCAATCAGGGATAGACATTCATTAGGGAAGACTCATTCTCTCCAGGTTGCACTTTGTTTAGTGCCGGAGGAATGGCCCAGGGTGGGGAATGGTCCAGGCTGAGAAATCAGGACAGTTATTCTTCCTTTCTTGAGAACAATAGTCCAAATAGCTCATCATTGATGTTTGACTTTCTGAGGGCAGATGCTCTTCCAAATCTCATAGATGTGAGTGGAAGAATGGCCCATATGATTCATTTTATATCATAACAATGTTTTATGTGTAGGTTGATATCAAATGATTGTTTTGGAGACTGTATGTCTCTGGACAGTAGATGCATGCTATTGTGGTGGATGTGTTCCACTAATTATGATTATATGTCATTGATCAAGTATCTATGTGCTACTTGGTGTGGTAGTGTACCACTGGATAGTATTTGTGTACTACTATGGATAGACACAGTTGTGTTCTATTGAATGAATTGGTTCCAATTGCCTTGAAGACTATCAGTGGTGTTGGAAAATGTTTAATCAGCTAGATGGATGATCAATGGACAGAGATTTCCCAGACAGAAAATGGTCCAGGAAATTTATTCTTCCGGGACATATGTCCAGATTAGAAAAATGGTTCTTGTGTCACTCTGTGGAGTGAGTGACTTATCCATCATCGTGTCTAATTACTCATATGGAGTATGGTTTCGAGAGATGATGCAGCTGATGACACTGATAGTGATGATGGTGCTCATGATCTAGTCATGAGATAGTCTATACGACCATGTTGATGCTACCGGGTGAATGGTATGTTTGTGCTCAAGACCATTACCTTCAATACCTCCCTAGCTAGGAGGGAGTGTTGATATTATGGTAGTTGCAGGAGGTATTTACCTCCATGTGTAAACCTGGCGAGAATAGAATATTATCGAAAGCAAGAAGAAACCCTAATGAGTTGGCTAATAACCCTAAAAGAGAAGTCGGCTTAAGAGGATAACTTGTATTAGGTTATTAGCCTCCAAGAGAAGAAGTCGGCTAGAAGAAATATTATATACTAAATAATTAGTACCCAGAATGAGAAGTCGGCCCTGGCAGTCTGCTAGATTTAGTATAAATACAGGGGGGCAGTCTTCATTCTGGCTAGTATTCTCAGAACTGGAGAGCACACTTGTGTGCACTGCAGTTGGGCAGTTTTGTGCGCAAGTCTGGAGGAGAGTTGTCTTTGCATCTGCTGCAGCTAGCAGATTTTGTTTTGGCTTGGACTATCTGATTAGCTCTTGTTTGGTGCGCTATCCTTGGAGAAATGTGTGCTACCCTTTGTTTGACTATCTAACATAGGGTTTGCTTCCGGAATGATTCTCTGTTAAGGTTAAGGTTCTCGTAGGGTGGCTTCGGCCTATGGTTGGGTGACAATAGTGATATTGTCTATGGTAAAATGAGCACAATCCATCAAATTCTAAAATGAATAATTTCCAAGGAAGCAGTTGGATCTTTTAGAATTCCTTTAGAGAAAACCTACTTCGACCTCCACTATTCAAATAGAGATTATGTGTGTGAGGAGTGGATTTGTGTGCAAGAAAGCGACAAGCATGCAAAGATTTTAATAATTTAAGTGTGAGATTGCAACATGTGGACTTCCTGTGGTCCTTACAAATCTTCTTTACATAACTTACTATATGTCTTTGGTACAATATTGCGAAATATTTAAAGCCCTAAAGAACTAGCAATGTGGACATATGGGTCCTTACAAATCCTTTAAACTCCCTAAAATGTTGTCTATACTAAGAAATCTTTGAAACTATCCTAGATTTGTAGACATGTGGGCATGTATGGGCCCGTTACTTTGATCTTTAAACTTTCCTAGATTGTGATCTAAACTAAGAAAGCATTTTAACAAACTATTCTAAGATTACAAACATGTGGGCATGTATGGGCCCTTACAAAGCTTTAAGATGGTTTCAAAAACCAAAAGGAACCCTAGGGGGGATTTGTCCTCTCCTAAAGTTTTTTTTAAAGGGAGAAATGTCATTTTAACCACCCTTCTGATTCCCGAGATCACACTAGGATGTGAGGGAAGAGCATACTCAAGGGTAAAAATTAACTTCTAGTCCCAATTTAGGTGATTGTGTATGAAAGCAACAACTTCAACTTTAAACTTGTACAAGCCAAATAAGCCATCCATGTGGAAACAAAGCAAAAAAGGAATAGTGATTTTTTTTACCTCCTAAGTGCCTATGTTAGCTAACATTTCTTATGGGAAAGGATTCTAAGTGGAGTGTAGTTTCCTTAGAAAGTGTATGAAAATAAAAATCTGAAGGCTAGGGGCCCTCAAACCATTCATAAAAACCCTTGCAATTTTGAAAAACTGGACTTATGCAAGGGTTACAGTTCTGACAGGTGCGCAGAGGGCACACAATGCATAGAGTAATGAAGGATGTTTCGCGCACAATGCACAGAATGCGCGTCTGTGGGCAGGAAAATATGCACACTTCCTGTCACGCATCGGGGGAGAAATTCCTAAGTGAAATACTCCTTCCTTAGCTCTGAATTTTGACTTTGGTAGGTTGGACTAGGCTGGTTTTGGTACCTGCAAGGAAACAAAATCAAAATGAAGTGCTCTCAAGGCTCAAATAGGGAGGAATTTGAAATCAATCCCCAGTATGGTCTCCAAACTGTTGTACTGGTTTTGTCACTTGGGTGAGCAAAACAACAACATTTGCATGCCTAGATAAGCCTGCTAGACAAGACATAAGTTTGTGAGTGGGTTATACAAATCAAACACACATGCAAACAAAGAAATATAACTAAAAACAACTAAGAAATAAATGTTAGAAATCTTGAGAAACTTAGAAGCATGAAAATCAAACAATGACCAACATAATGCTACCAATGTATCAATAGATTAGTAGGCAAAACACCGTAGAGAAAGGTAGGGACGAGTCCCCTCCTCCTCCTTGGGAGGGCTCTTGAGTTCCCTGATTGAAATCTCTTGTCTCCATACAATGGAAGAAATTACAAATGGAGAAGAAAAAAAATGCGTATTCCCTCAAGAGGTGAGTGGAATAGCCTATTGCAATGGTGCTTGAAGGCTTCAAAGAGAAAAGAGGATTCTCAAGGAAGAATTCTCACAGCATAAAAATACCTTGAAGATCTTGGTTTCTTACCACACCCATGGCTCTTATTTATAACATCCATTCATGGAAAAATGTAATTGGTTCATAGTGTGAACAAGGGGCCTTTTAGGGAACCCTCTATCCCTTAACCATCCCCCAAGCTAGATTTCACTCAGATATGAGTGTCAAATCGTGTTGGGGGTCGGACTAGAAGTGGTTGAGGGGCCGACAAGATCCATAAATGTGTCGTTCATAGAAATGCATGGCTTTTATCATAGATAGTCATGCATTTTGCGCATAGTGTGCACTAAGGGTTGTGTTTGTCTGCGCACTATGCGCGTGCTTCCTTTGGTGAATTTGTGCACTTTTATTTTTGACCCAATTGTATAGTTTTTTTTCCTTTTGATGGACTTTAGTGTTGTAGGTGGACTAATTTTTGTTGGCATTGATGTGTTTCTTCAATCATTTGTGTGCAATGTTACAAACGATTTTTCAGTGATAACACCAAGGATTTAGTCTTGCATTCTAAGAGAAGAGAGAGAGTCTCTTCTGAGCACTGGAAGGAGGCTCAGCTAGTGTGGTCGAACCAATGCTCAAGGTGGAGTGGACTCTCCAAGGAGCTCAGGGTTCCAGATAGTTGTCAGGAGAAGATCTTCTAGTTTGAGTTGTGTGCAAGTGTTGAGGATGGATCTGGGTTCAGAGGGAACTCCTATTGGGAATAGTGTGATGGGACCAGATGACAGAGATGGAAGCGAGTACATCCCTCGCTAAGAGGGAGTGTTACATTTTTAGCTCGGAAGGTACTCCACATGTTTTGTCTTGTATGTGGATGTTACCTTATGTTGACACTACTAGGCACTTAACTTTGTAATGGGTTTTTATAAAGTTGTAAAGTGGTTCTTTTATTAAAGTGACTTTTTAATAAAGTGTACCTTCTAATATTAAAGTAACTTTATTTCATAAAGTGCACTTATGTAATAAAGTGAAATATACTTTAATATTTTAAGTGATTTATTTTGGAAGGAATGAATCATAGCCCTTGATCATGTAAAGGCAAGATTAGATCTTGGCCTTTGGATTTAGGGTTGGGGAAGGTGAAAAGACACTTTGGAGGGAAAAGGTCATCTTTAGATTTTATAAAAGAATGCATTGGGTAGTGTGCAAGACACATTGAGAGAGGGATATTGAGAGATTTTTTGTGTAAGCTTGAGAGAGGAAAGAGGGCAACAAGGAAGGCATGTTTCCCAAGAGAGTTAGGATGAAAATCCCAAGGAAGACATTTCAGTTTTGAGTGTTGTTGTGTTTTGTTGGGACAAGTCATGTTGTATGGATCTATACAGGTCGTATAGCATGGAAATCGAGTCAAGTGAAGGCACATTTTTCGAGGTAGTTTTATCATAGTTTTTTGAAGGAGGTTGATCATACAGGCAGAGGGTACACTAGCCTATTTTTGGGCACAAATTTTGAGGTGCCAATATTCAACAAATTTGTACAATTGTATGGACTGTGGCATGGATTTCAAGGCAAATTGTGGTGAGACAGTTTTTTTTATGTAAGTGGTTTTTATCTTGGCTAGAAATGTGTTATTGTTGTTGATATGTACTTTCCTGAAGCTGAATAATAGAATCTCTCTCTCTCTCTCATTGGGTTTTCCCACATTGGGGTTTTCCTTGGCATTCGCCTAAATTTTTGAGTTATTCATGGGTAATTGAATGTTGTTCATTGTGTTTTTTTCCATTGCATAATTACTTAGCAATGTGTATTTCTTCTTATGGAAATTTTTGAATGTGGGTTTTAGACATTTCAGAGTTCATGCAAGACAATTATCTCTAGGTTGTTAAGTGTATGATAGAATATTAGCTTGTTGATTTTTTGCCATTTAAAATTTACACAAATGGGCCACTCCAAGTGTTAACCAACTCTATAATAGAGTCTACAACCAACATGGTCCACTCATATATATTCTAACCAACACATGACCCTACTCCTCCAAGTGTTAAATAAATCCATAATAGATGCTACTGCACTATACCAACAAGTTACCCAAATCATCAAGGGCACATGGAAAAGGCGGTATGCATGTTTATCCAAGTCTTACAGCGATATGCTATTTACATGTTACATACATAGATACAAGTACATACAATTAACATACTCCATCCCATGGAGACACCAAGTACTAGCTCAAAACTTTTCAAGGACCAATACATCAAATCAAAACATGACAACATAAACTTACTACAAACACAAAGTGTGATTCACATTACCATATGGTCAAGTCTGTTTTATTCCACATGATTTACAAACTTTACCTTGTTTGTCCTCCATCATTTGATCTTCATTGTTGCCACAAGAATTGTCACCAGCTTCCCTTAGACCAAGCTTTCTTCACTATGGGCTTCATCCTTGAACTTGCTTGCTCCTTCATTTTGTACCTACAAAAAACTAATCATTGACATCCATATAAAAATAAATCCATCTACTAAGATACATCGGTACAATCTGATGTACTCGCCACTTCTCTAGAAATCATTTTCATCTACATGGTCCATCAACACGTTAAACTCCCCCTTAAGCATAACTTGGTACGTTTTGAGATTAATTCACACATTCCCCCCCTTAATCAAAGACTCAACTTATTTAATTCAACATCAAGCTAACATATGAGTACACATGCCACCCTCGTACCTATCCAAGTGGTTTATTTCACAACTTAATACCACATCCTCTCTATGCATAAGAGGGATACACTCTACATGATTACATGTGCTACCACACTAATGCATGTAGGCATGAATAACAGGGCTTACAAAACACCACGGGAAATCTACTTCCCTATGGCTAAGCTTTACAACCTGGACCAAAAACTATGGGGTGTTGGGTACAACCGATCATGCAGCCCCTGCTTCTAAAAATAAATACATATGCATAATTACATCATTTCAATTCAGGTACAACAAACATTTGAATGCTTTACAACAGCATCAAGATTAGCCTTATCATGTGCCCAAAAAATAAGACAATGGAAAAACTAGAATCATTACTAATTCTTCTCACCAACCAAGGGTTTCTTATCTTTGTCTACATCAAAATATATTTTTCTTGAATCTTTACCTGCAAATTGTTAGAGTAGTCAATTATAACAAATTTTGCACTCACGCATTGATTTGACTAAGCTCAATATGCATCTTTTACAAACACCAAGAAATTTCAAGGACACATTTCACTTCACCAAGACCTCCTAAAATGTTCAAAGACGCTTTCATTGCACTATGACCCCATTTTTTATGACCTCTTACCATAAATTTGGTCCATTTGTTAATCTTTCACTAGGAGACTCTCCTTGCACAGCGAGGAAAACACTTCTCTTTGTGTCTTGTGTAGGTGGCTTCTTCATATGGCTACAATGACATTCAACCCTAGATTGTACACAAAAACACCAGCAATCTGACTCTATGTGGCAACATTTCTCCTCTCTGACAGCAATGGATGCTCCAACACGTGCACATGTGTATATATGTGATGAGAAATGATAGTATTCATTCAGTGAGGGTGGAGACATAGATTCACCATCCCTACCACTTATGATCACGATCTCCATTTCACACTTTGCAGACGAAATTACTTCACATCAGTGCCTTCTCGAAGCTAGGGTCGAATCATGCTTCAATACTTCAGAGAAAATTGTGCTTCTATCTACGTTATCTCAAATTTCACTGGTTGTTGTCGATACTAGCATCAATCTGGTAGTTGTTAATTATTCCCCCAAGTGTTGAAATAACTCAGAGAAACACTTGGTCAACAAAAATATTTCAACCTCCAATAAATACTTTAGTAAACTACTATACTTTATGAATAGAAAAACAGAATGACTAAGATCTAAAAATATAGAAGCAGAAATATAAATGAACTACAAATCAAAATCAACACACTTGACACGAGAATTTATGGGCAATGCCCCTGGAAAAACCCACAAGGGGAAAACCAATCCAAGAGATTCTTATTTATTGAGCTTGCAAAAAAATATTCAAATATAACAACAGTCTATTACAGCAAGAATAAAATAGAACTTATCTCACAAACCCAGCACAAAAATCCTCCTTGAAATCGATGTCTAATTTTCTTGAAAACTATGCTAAGCTAGCGACAATATCTGACGCAGACTCAGCATTGTTGACTACTTTGGGTTGAGCATCCATTTTGACTCTTCAGGCAGAGAAAGGTTCCACTTTGGATGATGATAGGTTATCTTCAATTTTTCTAGCCATTTCTTGGGCTTCTTGGATCGTCCTAGGAGTTGTCTCTAAGGAGAAAACCCATTTTTCCTGTAAAGGCTTTGGTGTAAAGAAAGAGAAGGAAATTTTTTGAAGGGGGATGGCTTGTCAGAATATGTTGTATCAACCTTTCAAATTTATCATGAAATTCCCTAACAATTTCATTCTCATATTTTGTGATATTATTGAGCCTTATCAGTAACATGTTAGGGTCTTCCTTGAAACTGCATCATTTAAGAAACACTTCCTCTAATTTATCCATGGATGTAATTCTAGCGTCAGGGAGACCATTATACCATCATCTAGCACCATCATAAAGGGTGGCAGAGAAAATTTTCATAGCTAAATCTTCAGCATCATCACTGATAGGATGAAGCTGAAAGAAGGCCCAAAATTTTCTCATATGATCCTCAGCATTGACTACATCATTACCAGTGAACTTAGGAAACTATTTCTCATACCTAGGGGGCATTTTCCTAGGGTATACTAGAATGTTTTTCATGTCTAAAGGTTTGAAAAGCTTGTATGACCATTGTTTTTGGTTATTAGCTTGATTCAGATTAATGGTCTGAGTCTAAGCATTAGACATCATATTGAAGGGAAGCTTTCCTCCAAACAATGATTTTACTATAGGAGAGTCTCGAAGAGGATTTCTTCTGTAAGACCTAGGAGGATTGGTATACCTCCCTGAACTCAGTGGAGTCGACAAATAATCTTCTTGAAATTATCAAAGAGGTGAGGGGATCACCCTCTATGGAGTCGCCGGGTAATCTTTGTGAAGAAAAGGATTTGAGGGAAAGTCTTATCAAAAAAGTGTCGTTGAGGAATATTGACTTGGTGTTCCCCGGCAACGACGCAAAAATGTTATCGCACCATCTATACTTTCCCAAAGCCCAATGAAAAAAGATGCAAGATTTTTGTAATAGAGGGTGACCTATAATTGTCACCTTAATAGGAAACCCCTTTCTGTTTAGGTGTATATCAAGATTACCCTAGGGGAGACGTCCCCGGTGACATAAAGGGTTGATAACTAAGGTAAGTATGTAAGAAAATCCCCCTCTCACTTGGTCACTTAGTTCAAAAGGTTCTTGTGGACTTTAAGGGATGAAGCAAATGGTAAAATGGAGTGTACCTTCTCAAAACAAGACAACAAGAAAATATAGTAGCTTGCAAGTTCAAAAATATGATGTTAGTTCTTCTTAATACCATGAACCTTCAAAAAATGGGCTAGCTGATATAAAGTTGCAGCAATGTAACAATTTATAACATAAATGAGTATTTTATAACAGCCACAAGAATTACGCCTTGAAATTGCTTAAAAAATACAAGAAAAGTAAATTTGACTAGCAAAATTGATAATAAATTGTCACAAGCAAATTTGGCAATGTTTAGCTAGCACTTAATATCACTTTTGCGGATAATTTGTTGCAGTTAGATGGTTGTAGAAATATTTTGTAACAACAACAAATTCTAGTGCTCAAAATTGCAAGAAAACACCATGCGAACTCCGCATTTATCTAGTAGATTGATTGGAAATTGTCACAAATGATTTATGAATGAGCTAAGTGTGAGTTATGTAGGTGAATGCGGAAATTTAGCATGAATTAGTATGGTTGTAGCAATGATTTGCAACAACATAAAGTTAGCTAAGGAGTTAGTCTAGTTTAGGGTTAGCAAAGGTTAGCAAAAGCTTCAATAAGAAAGGTTTGAGTGTTTGTTTGATCAATCATTCATTTTAATGGTAGACTAGTTCCTTTTAGGGTTTATGGAGTCAACAATAGTAGTAGAAAAAACTTGGAGAAAAGTAGAAATGATTATGCTTTGTCAAAGGAAAATGGATGGATGAGGGAAGTGTTGGCTACCCAAGGCCTCAAGCATCCAAATCCTAGAGATAAACTTGCTAGAGAGTAAGGAATCTTAGGCCCTAGCGAGTTTTCCTTCCTTAGACTATTGAAATAATGTATGCAATAGGAAAGTATAGTAGAACTACTAGAGAGCTATCACTTTAAGGCTCTAGTAGCTACTTTTTAAACAAGGTGCACTTGAGAAACTTAAACAATTAGAAGACTATAGAGAGAAAGAAGTAACTTATGTTTCTCTCCTAGGGTTTAAGCAAGCAATTTCATAATCTTTAACATGAAACAAGTAAAATTTACCACAAGCATTCATTAGCATAAACAAATTGAATATTTTCTACTTACTTCACCAACAATAATCAAGCCAAACCCTAGTTGAAGATCTTCCACCATGAAAAATAGCCAAAATACACCAAGATAAGCCTCTCCAAGAAGTTGTGCACTAGTTATTTCAGCCAATAGCAATTAAAGAGGGAGAAAATTTAAGTCCACAATAAGTGTGTGATGAGTGATGATGAAAAATGAGAGTACTTTCTCTCTATTTATAAAGTATCAATGACCTTTAATTAATTTTAGGTCATAAAAAGGCCGACCTTGCCAAATTACATCAAAAATCTAGTTTTTACATAAATAAAAGCAATCAACCCCTGAAATCATCTCCAAGGGTGACGCCATGCCCTTCTAGGGTGATGTTAAGCCCCTCCGGTGAAATGTTGGGCTCTAGAAGTAGGACATTTGGCCTCCAAAGGCACTGGATGATGCCCACACGTGTCAATCAACTAAAAATTGACCTCAAGGTGAAAACCCTAACTTTGGATGGCATCTAGGGTCACAAAGGTGATGTCATGGGCTCTCAAAGGTCAACGGCCAAGTGGAAAGGAAAGATACCCCTGGGTCTAGGTCTGTCGAGGTGTCTTCAGTGCAATGTCCTTCTTTCTTCCTGGTGCAAGTCTCTGATGTCGCCCTGCCCTTGGCTAGGGTCACAACATACATCTGTGGGATCTTAGCCCCATGAAGGTTTGAGTTAATCATTCACCCATGTGTATCTTTCCATTGGGCAATGTCCTGCAGCAACAATAAGTACGCCCTCCAAGGGTTCATAAGTCACATGGATCATAACATGTAAATCACACCCAATAATAAAATTACCCAAACATGTGCATCAAACCCACCCTTTACCGAGACAAATTCTCAAAGACATTATGCAATTTAACAAGTCCAGTTTGGAGAAGGTCTCGGGGTTTCCTATTGGGATAATCCTCCTGCGGTTTGGGGTGTTTCCTGGGTGAGAGCTAGTCTAGGTCATGTAAGTGCATGTAAGGTGGTGTGGGGTAAGTGTTTGGGCATGGGGAACGGTGATAACATGGAAATGTAGATCTTACATGTGGGTGCCTCTGTAGAGGGCGAATTGCACCTTGTCATAGATTCCATTGTTTCCTAGCCCATTCATTGTCTTTTATTCTTAGCTTTATTGCTTTTAATCTTTTTCTTTTATTATTCAAGGGAAGAGTTGAGGGGCATTGTCTTGGCTTAGTGAATAGAGGTGACAACGTTATCCACAAACATTTCATGGAGATGGAAAGGATGGCTTGTGATGAGACCCCTTTTCTCTTTCCTACGCCACCAAGAGCCACTACCTTTGTTTCATGATCAGATAGATGGTAGTGTCATACAGCTACATTTCCATGGTCATAATAGGTGGCTCGTGATGAGATATCCCATCCACCAACTAATACCTTGAGTGTTTATTTGTTTTATGGGTCCCATTTTCTTACTGAGAAGTTTGTTACTACTTTCATGGGAATCCATGGGTGAAGCATCTCAAAGGTTTCATTTTGGTTTTTAACTCTTTCTAACTACTTTTACCCTCTATACCTTTATCACTTTCTTCCCACAAGGAAAGGTACAACCCTTCCTAGTGCGGCAAATCCCAATGTTCGAACAAAGGTAGGGGAAATGAGAGGAATAAAGATGGAAAGTGGTAAGTATGGAGGGAATAGATGATAACATTTCATAGATCCACCTAGTGGAAACCCATCCTAAAGAGAGACTAACTTGCTAGGGAATCATGTCACCCTCCGAGGTATGAACAAGTTAAAGAGCATAATTTCCAAGGAAACTTTATGAAATGAAGGAGAATTCAATGTGACATATTCAAGTGCTTCAATAATCAGAGTGACACATACCATGATACCCGGACTCATTACCTCATGGAGAAAGACTTACTGCNCTAGATCTGAACAAAATGCATCAGTAATATTTAGGGTGCTGATATCACCCATTGTTCATATATGATATAATAAAATAAATATAAGCATGCATATATATACATAATGAAGGAATACCACATGAAAATGAAACTACACTACACTAGCATGATATGCAAATGGTATATACAATGTATGCAAATGCCTACCTAACTTATGCGTACTTACTTATGAAGTCAAGTCATTTAACCATGATGGGGTTTAAGGAGGTGTCCATTGACTGGTAATGGATGCTTTCTTCCTTCCATCGTGGATAGGTAGTAGGCATTATTGAATGACTTCATTGTGATTTTGAAATGTCCAAGTTAAAATTGTGCATTCCCTTTAATAGTGGTAGGATATGCCTGCTTTGTGTCCCACATCCAGACCGTATCTCCCTCTTGATACTCCTTTGCTTCAAACTTGGTTGTTTATTGTATAACTGTAGTATATTGTCTTGAGGGAGTAGGGTGGGATTCATCTGTAAGGACTTCTTATTGGCTTGATTTGATCAATATGTTATCATCCCCTTTCTTTAGTAACTTGACAATTCCAACTTCCTTGTCCTTATATTTATGTAAGAGTTGTTGATGCTCTTCCTTATTTGGCCATTATATCTCATCAAACTCTTCTTCTAAATTGAAAGGAAAATCCTCTGGAGAAAATATAGGAAGGTTTTCCTTGATCGGCTCATATGTCACACTAGTCTTGGCATCATTGTTAATTTCTTGGACATGGACCTTGGTCATTGGCATATTTGGAAGGCGTTCTATTGTCCCATTCTTCATAGGCACATTGATGTAAGTTATATCCATCTCTAATGTACCTCCCAACATTGCAGCAAACTTCCTGGACAATAGAACCACCCACATATCAGGGACGTCCACCACCACACTATCCATATGGATACCTCTCTCGAGATATTTTCCAAGGCGTACTTCAACATCCAAAACTACCCCATGAGAGGGTATGGCCCTGGATTCAAAACTGCACACATTCCTATAAGGTCATGTGGCCTTTAGGCCTATTTTCTCCATGACTCTCGAAGACATCATGTTAGCACCTGCTCCTGAATCAAGCATACAGATACGTTGAAAAAAAATTCAAACCTTTCTTTCATAGATGGAACTTTGGTAACCTCCCTCAACAAAATGGTTATTTTCATTTTGGCCAATGCACATTCCAAGTAAAAGTTTAAGTCAATCTTTTCAACTTTGGGAGAATTCTTAGGAAGAAGTATGTTCATAGGTGGAGGTTTTGGTTGTGAAGTTGTAGGTCCAGTAGAGATAGGTTAGTTCATTCCTTTTTTTCTAGTATAAACTTGGAATTCCTTTTTTTTCAACATTTCTCTCGACTCTTGATCAAGATTATTTGTCACCTCCATTCTAGCCTTCATGGTTGCTTCATTTATGCCTTCTTGATGTTCTTCAAGTGTGATATTTAGGAAACATTGTGGTCCCTCAATGGTATGATCAATAATATTCACTTGGTCATATTCACCATTGTTCAGGGGACATTCATGCTCCCAATGTGACTCTCTACATTGGAAGCACCAAGGATTCTCCTCTACCATGTTTGTGGGGGATAAAGTATTAAGGACTTCTTGATCACTTTTCGGTTTGAAAACTTGAGTCCCCTTTTGGAATTGTCCTTTATAAGGAGGATTAGGAGCTTATTTTTGGGCTCTTTCTAAGTTGACAATCCTATTAATCATTAATTATTGGGTTTTTACCATGCCATCTACAGTCAATTGCATCTTTGTTAAGCTAGCGCCAATATCTGAAGCAGACTCAGCATTGTGGACTACTTTGGGCTTAGCATCCATTTTGACTCTTGGGGCAGAGAAAGGTTCCACTTTGGATGATGGCATTTTATCTTCAATTTTTGTAGCCATTTCTTGGGCTTCTTGGATCGTCCTAGGAGCTTTATCTCTGAGGAGAAAACCCATTTGTCCTGTAAAGGATTTGGTTTAAAGAAATATAAGGAAATTGTTTGAAGGTGATGTCTTGTCCGAATCTATTGTATCAAACTATCAAATTCATCATGAAATTCCCTAACAATTTCATTCTCATCTTTTGTGATATTATTGAGCCTTATCAGTAACATGTTAGGGTCTTCCTTGACACTCCATCGTTTGAGGAACACTTCCTCTAATTTATCCATGGATGTAATACTAGCGTCATGGAGAGAATTATACCATCGTCTAGTGCCATCATAGAGGGTAGCAGAAAACAATTTCATAGCTAAATCTTTAGCATCATCACGAATAGGATGAAGCTGAAAGAAGGCCCATAAATTGCCCATATGATCCTTAGTGTTGACTACATCATTACCAGTGAACTTAGGCAACCATTTCTCATACCTAGAGGGAATTTTCTTAGCGTATCCTGGAATGTTTGTCATGTTTAATGGTTTGAAAATCTTGGATGGCCATTTTTTCTAGTTATTAGATTGATTCAGATTAACAATCCGAGTTTGAGCAATAGACATCATATTGAAGGAAAGAATGCCTCCAAACAATGATTTTACTATAGGAGAGTCTCATGGAGGATTTCTTTTGTAAGACCTGGGATGATTGGTATACCTCCCTGAACTCAGTGGAGTCGCCAGATAATCTTCTTGGAATTATCGAAGGGATTAGGGGATCACCCTCAGTGGAGTCACCTAGTAATCTTTGTGAAGAAAATGATTTGAGAGGAACGCTTACCGAAAACGTGTCGTTGAGGAATATTGACTAAGTGTTCCCTAGAAAAAGTGCTAAAATGTTATCGCACAATCTGTACTTGACCAAATCCCAATGCAGGTGGATGAAAGATTGGCGTAACAGGGGGTGACCTATCACTGTCACCTTAATAGGAAAACCCTTTTTGTTTAGGAGTATATCAAGATTACCCTAGGGGAGATGTCCCCAGTGACCTAAAGGGTTGATAACTATGGAAATGATGCAAGAAAATCCCCCTCTCACTTGGTCACTTAGTTCAAAAGGTTCTTATGGCCTTTAAGGGATGAAGCAAATGGTAAAATGAAGTGTACCTGCCCAGAACAAAACAACAAGAAAATATAGCATCTTGCAAGTACAAAAATATGATGTCAGTGCTTCTTAAAACCGTGAACCTTCAAAAAATGGGTTAGCTAATATAAAGTTGCAATAGTGTAACAGTTTATAATAGCAATGAGTATGTTATAACAACCATAGCAATTATGCCTTGAAATTGCTTGAAAAATACAGGAAAAAGTAACTTTGACTAGGAAAATTGATAATAAATTGTCACAACGAAATTTGACAATGTTTAGATAGAATTAAATATCACTTTTGCAGAGAAATTGTTGTAGTTAGATGGTTGTAGCAATATTTTGTAACAGCATCAAATTTTAGTGCCCAAAATTGCAAGAAAACACCATGCAAACTCAACATTTATCTAGTAGATTGATTGGCAATTGTCAAAATTGATTTCCAAATGAGCTAAGTGTGAGTTATGTAGATGAATGGGAAATTTAGCATTAATTATTATGGTTGCAACAATTATTTTCAACAACAGCAAGTTAGCTAAGGAGTTAGTCTAGTTTAGGGTTAGCAAAGGTTAGCAAAAGCTTCAAGAAGAAAGGTTTGAGTGTTTGTTTGATCAATCATTCACTTTACTGGTAGACTAGTGCCTTTTAGGGTTTATGGAGTCAACAATAGCAGCGGAAAAACTTGGAGAAAAGTAGCAATGATAATACTTTTTCAAAGGAGAAGGGATGGATGGGGGAGGTGTGGCTACCCAAGGCCTCAAGCATCCAAATCCTAGAGAGAAACTTGCTAGAGAGTAAGGAATCTTACACCCTAACAAGTTTTCCTTCCTTAGACTATTGAAATAATGTATGCAATAGATAATTAGAGTAGAACTACTAGAGAGATACCACTTTAGGGATCCAATAGATATTTCTTAAACAAGGTGCACTTGAGAAATTTAAAGTAGAAGACTATGGAGAGAAAGAAGTAACTTATGTTTCTCTCCTAGGGTTTAAGCAAGCAATTTCATAATATTGAACATGAAACAAGTAAAATTTACCACAAGCATTCATTAGCATAAACAAATTGCAGATTTTCTACTTACTTCACCAAAAATAATCAAGCCAAACCCTAGTTGAAGATCTTCCACCATGAAAAATAGCCAAAATACACTAAGATAAGCTTCGCCAAGAAGTTGTGCACTAGTTATTTCAGACAATAGCCCTTAAAGAGGGCACAAATTTCATTCCACACTAAGAGTGTAATGAGTGATGATGAAAAATGAGAGTACTTTATCTCTATTTATACAGTATCAATGACCTTTAATTAATTTTAGGTCATAAAAAGGCTGACCCCACCAAATTATATCAAAAATCCAGTTTTTACATAAATAAAAGCAATTAACCCCTGAAATCATCTCCAAGGGTGACATCATTCCCTTCTAGGGTGATATTGAGCCCCTAGGGTGAAACGTTGGGCTCCACAAGCAAGATGTTTGGCCTCCAAAGGCCCTGTATGATGCCCACACGTGTCAATCAGCTCACAACTGACCTCAAGGTGCAAACCCTGACTCTGGATGACTTCTAGGGTCACAAAGGTGATGTCATGGGCTCCCAAAGGTCAATGTCCAGGGGAAAAGGCAAGATCCCCGTGGGTCTATGTCTGTCGGGGTGTCTCCGATACAACATCCTTCTTTCTTCCTGGTGCAAGTCTCTGATGTCCCCCTGCCCCTAGCTGGGGTCATAGCATCCATCTCTGGGATTTTATCCCCATGAAGGTTCGAGCTAATCATTGCCCCATGTGTGCATGTCCACTGGGAAAAGTCCTTTAACAACAACAAGTACGCCCTCCAGGGGTTCATAAGTCACAGGGATGATAACATGTAAATCAGACCCAATAATCAAATTACACAAACATGTACATCAAACCCCCCTTTACCTAGACAAAGGCTCAAAGACGTTATGCAATTTAACAAGTCAAGTTTGGAGAAGGTCTCAAGGTGTCCTCTTGGGATAATTCTCCTTCATTTTGGGGTATTTCCCGAGTAAAAACCAGTCTAGGTCATGTAAGTGCATGTGAGGTGGTGTGGGGTAAGTGTTTGGGCATGGGGTGCAGAGATAACAGGGAAATGTAAATCTTACCTGTGGGTGCTTTGTAGAGGGAAAACTCAACCTTGTCATAGATGCCATTGTTTCCTAGCCCATTCATTGTCTTTTATTCTTAGCTTTATTGCTTTATATCTTTTTCTTTTATGCTTCAAGGGAATAGTTTAGGGACATTGACATGGCTTGGTGACCAGAGGTGACAGCGTTATCCACAAGCATTTCACGGAGATGAGAAGGTTGGCTCGTGATGAGACCCCCTTTCTCTTGGCTATGCCACCAAGAGCCAGTACCCTAGTTTGGTGACCAGATAGATGGTAGTGTCATACCGCTACATGTCCATGGTCATAATAGGTCGGCTCATGATGAAACCTCCCATCCACCAATTAATACCTTGAGTATTTATTTGTCTTATGGGTCCCTTTTTTCTTATTGAGAATTTTTTTACTGCTTTCTTGGGAACCCCTAGGTGAATCATCTCAAAGGTTTCATTTTTTATTTTAACTGTTTCCATCTACTTTTACCCTCTGGGCCTTTAACCCCTTCTTCCCACAAGGCAAGGTACAACCCTTCCTAGTGTGGAAAATCTCAATGTTTGAACAAAGGTAGGGGAAATGAGAGGAATAAATATGGAAAGTGGTAATTATGGAGGGAATGGACAATGACCTTTCATAGACCCACCCAGTGGAAACCCATCATAAAGGGAGAGTAATTTTCTAGGTCATCATGTCACCCTCCCAGGTATGAACAAGTTAAAGAGCATAATTTCCAAGCAAACATTATGAAATGAAGGAGAATTCAATGCAACATATTCAAGTGCTTCAATAATCAGAGTGACACATACCATGATACCCGGACTCATTACCTCATTGAGTAATACTTATTGTTACTTCAGGACCATGCTGGTGGGATGGATACTTCTATTGTTGATAATTGGGTTGCACTAAAGAAAAGAGGGGCCCTCCAACGCCATGCTCAAGTCATCCAGCTCTCAGCACTCCCTATATAATACATGTGGGCCTCGAGACATTATCTCCTTAGTTATCCCTAAGATAGGGGATAACATCTGGCTCCAACTCGGGGGCATGTGCTCACTGTAAAAAGCATGAGAACTTCAACAACTCTAGTATGACCTGTGCCTCCTAGATCTCAACAAAATGCATCAGTAATATTTAGGGTGGTAATATCACCCCTTGTTCATATATGATATAATAAAATAAATATAAGCATGCATATATATACATAATGAATGAATACAATATGAAAATGAAACTACAATACACTACCATGATATGCAGATGGTATATACAATGTATGCAAATCCCTACCTAACTTACATGTACTTACCTATGAATTCAAGTCTTTTCCCCATGATAGGGTTTAAGGAGGTGTCCACTCACTGGTAATGGATGTTTTCTTCCTTCCAACGCGGATAAATAGCAGGAATCATTGAATGAATTCATTCTGATTCTAAAAGGTCCAAGCCAAAATTATGCATTCTCTTTAACATTAGTGGGCTATCCTTTCTTTGTGTCTCACATCCAGACCGTATCTCCCTCTTGATACTCCTTTTCTTCAAACTCGGTTGTTTCTTGTATAACTCTAGTATATTGTCTTGAGGGAGGAGGGTGGGATTCATCTGTAAAGACTTCTTGTTGGCTCGGTTTGATCAATATTTCATCATCCCCTTTCTTTAGTAACTTGATAGTTCAAACTTCCTTGTCCTTATATCTATCTAAGAGTTGTTGATAATCTTCCTTCTTTGGCCATTGTATCTCATCAAAATCTTCGTCTAAAGTGAAAGGCAAATCCTCTGGAGAAAATATAGGAAGGTTTTCCTTGATTGGCTCATGTGTCACACTAGTCTCGACATCATTGTTAATTTCTTGTACATGGACCTTAGCCATTGGAATATTTGGAAGGCGTTGTATTGTTTCATTCTTCATATGCACATTGATGTAAATTAAATCCATCTCTAATGTACCTCCCAACATTGCTGCAAACTTCCTAGACAAAAGCATCCCCCACACATCAGGGACGTCCACCACCACAATATCCATATGGATCACTCTCTCAGGATATTTACCAAGGCATAATTCAACATTCTCAACTACCCCATGAGTGGGTATGGCCCTGAATTCAAAACCACGCACATTCCTATAAGGTCATGTGGACTTTAGGCCTAGTTTCTCCATGACTCTCAAAGACATCATGTTAGCACCTGCTCCTGAATCGAGCATACAGTGGTTAAGACATTTGTTATTCACTAGTAATGTCATGAAGAAGGAAGGGTGTCCATCATACTAAACCCTAAAATGGTCTACTTGTAACATAATAGGAGGGTCCATTGGCTCATCTGATATGTTGAAAAAAAATTCGAACCTTTCTTTCATAGATGGAACTTTGATAACTTCCCTCAACGGGATGGTCACTTACATTTTGGAAAATGCACCTTCCAAGTCAAAATTTAAGTCAATCTTGTCAACTTTGAGACAATTCTTAGGAAGAAGTATGTTCATAGGCGGAGGTTTTGGTTGTCAAGTTTTAGGTCCTGTAGAGAGAGGTTGGTTCATTCATTTTTGTCTAGTATACACTTGGAATTCTTGTTTTTTCAACTTTTCTCTTGACTCTTGATAAAGATTATTTATCACCTCCATTCTAGCCATCATGGTTGCTTCCTTTATGCCTTATTGATGTTTTTCAAGAGTGATATTTAGGCAACAATGTGGGCCCGCAATGGTATGATCAATAATATTCACTTGGTCTTGTTCACCATTGTTTAGAGGACATTCATGCTCCCAATGTGACTCTCTACATTGTAAGCACCAACGATTCTCCTCTACCATGTTTGTGGGGGCTAAAGTATTAAGGACTTCTTGATCACTTTTCGGTTTGAAAACTTGAGTCCCCCTTTGGAATTCTCATTTATAAGGAGGCCTAGGAACTTGTTGTTCGGCTCTTTCTAAGTTGACAATCATATTCATCATTAATTCTTTGGTTTTTACCATGCCATCTACAGTTAATTGCAGCTTTTCCAAACTGCCAATATCTGAAGCAGACTCGGCATTGTGGACTACTTTGGATTTCGCATCTATTTTGACTCTTGGGGTGGAAAAAGGTTCCACTTTGAATGATGATAGTTTATCTTCAATTTTTGTATCCANTGGGCTTCTTGGATTGTCCTAGGAGCTTTGTCTCTGAGGAGAAAACCCATTTGTCCTGTAAAGGATTTGGTGTAAAGAAAGAGAAGGAAATTGTTTGAAGGTTGATGGTTTGACAGGATCTGTTGTATCAACCTTTCAAATTTATCATGAAATTCCCTAACAGTTTCATTCTCATCTTTTGTGATATTATTGAGCCTTATCAGTAACATGTTAGGGTCTTCCTTGACACTCCATCGTTTGAGGAATACTTCCTCTAATTTATCCATGGATGTAATACTAGTGTCAAGGAGACCATTATATCATCGTCTAGCACCATCATAGAGGGTAGCAGAAAACAATTTCATAGCTAAATATTCAGCATCATCATTGATAGTATGAAGCTGAAAGAAGGCCCAGAAATTGCTCATATGATCCTCAGCGCTGACTACATCATTACCAGTGAACTTAGGCAACCATTTCTCATATCTAGGGGGCATTTTCCTAAGGTATCTTGGAATGTTTGTCATGTCTAACGGTTTGAAAAGATTGGATGATAATTGTTTATGGTTATTAGCTTGATTCGGATTAACATTCTGAGTCTGAGCATTAGACATCATATTGAAGGGAATATTGCATCCATACAATGATTTTACTATAGGAGAGTCTCGGGGAGGCTTTATTCTGTAAGACCTGGGAGGATTGGTATACCTCCCTGAACTCAATGGAGTCGTCAAATAATCTTCTTGGAATTATCAAAGGGATGAAAGGATCACCCTCTGTGGAGTCGTCAGGTAAGTTTTGTGAAGAAAATGCTTTGAGGGAAAGGCTTACTGAAAAAGTGTCGTTGAGGAATATTGACTCAGTGTTCCCTGGCAATGGCGCCAAAATATTATCGCACAATCTGTATTTTCCCAAATCCCAAGGAAAGTGGATGCAAGATTGGCGTAACAGGGGGTGGCCTATCAAAATCACCTTAATAGGAAACCCCTTTTTGTTTAGGAGTATATCAAGATTAACCTAGGGGAGACATCCCCGGTGACCTAAAGCGTTGATAACTAAGGCAAGAATGCAAATAAATCCCCCTCTCACTTGGTCACTCGGTTCAAAAGGTTCTTATGGCCTTTAAGGGATGAAGAAAATGGTAAAATGGAGTATACCTGAAGCAAATGGTAAAATCAACATTTATCTAGTAGATTGATTGGCAATTATCACAAGTGATTTCTGGATGAGTTAATTGTGAGTTATGTAAGTGAATGTGGCAATTTAGCATGAATTAGTATGGTTGTAGCAATGATTTGCAACAGCAACAAGTTAGCTAAGGAGTTAGTCTATTTTAGGGTTAGCAAAGGTTAGCAAAAGCTTCAAGAAAAAAGGTTTGAGTGTTTGTTTGATCAATCATTCACTTTAATGGCGGACTCGTGCCTTTTAGGGTTTATGGATTCAACAATTGCAACGGAAAAACTTGGAGCAAAGTAGGAATGATAATAATTTTTCAAAGGAGAAGGGATGGATGGATGGGGTGTTGGCTACCCAAGGCCTCAAGCATCCAAATCCTAGAGAAAAACTTGCTAGAGAGTAAGGAATCTTAGGCCCTAGCGAGTTTTCCTTCCTTAGACTATTGAAATAATGTATGCAATAGGCAAGTAGAGTAAAACTACTAGAGATATAGCACTTTATGGCTCTAGTAGCTACTTCTTCAACAAGGTGCACTTGAGAAATTTAAACAAGTAGAAGACTATAGAGAGAAAGAAGTAACTTATGTTTCTCTCCTAGGGTTTAAGCAAGCAATTTCTTATTCTTTAACATGAAACAGGGAAAATTTACCACAAGCATTCATTAGTATAAACAATTTGCAGATTTTCCACTTACTTCACCAAGAATAATCAAGCCAAACTCTAGTTGAAGATCTTCCACCATGAAAAATAGCCAAAATACACCAAGATAAGCCTCTCCTAGAAGTTGTGCACTAGTTATTTCAGCCAATAGCCCTTAAAAAGGGCGCAAATTTCAGTCCACACTAAGTGTGTGATGAGTGATGATGAAAAATGAAAGTACTTTCTCTCTATTTATACAGTATCAATGACCTTTAATTAATTTTGGGTCATAAAAAGGCCAACCTGGCCAAATTACATCAAAATTCCAGTTTTTACATAAATAAAAGCAATTAACCCCTGAAATCATCTCCAAGGGTGACGTCATGCTCTTCTAGGGTGACGTTGAGCCCATAGGGTGAAACGTCGGGCTCCAGAAGAAGGACATTTGGCCTTCAAAGGCCCTGTATGGTCATGCCTCCACACGTGCCAATCATCTCACAAATGACCTCAAGGTGCAAAGCTTACTCTAGGTGACGTCTAGGGTCACAAAGGTGACGTCATGGGCTCCCAAAGGTCAACGTCCAGGTGGAATCGCAAGATCCCCTTGGGTCTAGGTCTATAGGGGTGTCTCCAGTGTAACATCATTATTTCTTCTTAGTGCAAGTCTATGATGTCCCCTTGCCCCTGGTTGGGGTCACAGCATCTATCTTTGGGCTCTTAGCCCCATGAAGGTCTGAGTTAATCATTCCCCCATGTGCACATTTCCATCAAGCAAGGTCCTTCAACAACAACAAGTACGTCCTCCAAGGGTTCATAAGTCAAAGGGATCATAACATGTAAATCTAGCCCAATAATTAAATTACCCAAACATGTGCATCAAACCCCCCCTTTACCCAGACAAATGCTCAAAGATGTTATGCAATTTAACAAGTCAAGTTTGGAGGTCTCGGGGTGTCCTATTGGGCTAATTCTCCTTCAGTTTGGGGTGTTTCTCGGGTGAGAACTAGTCTAGGTCATATAAGTGCATGTGAAGTGGTGTGGGGTATGTGTTTGGGTATGGGGTACAGTGATAACAAGGAAATGTAAATCTTACCTGTGGGTGCCTTTGTAGAGGGCGAGTTGCACCTTGTCATAGATGTCATTGTTTCCTAGCCCATTCATCGTCTTTTATTCTTAGATTTATTTATTTTGATCTTTTTCTTTTATGCTTCAAGGGAAGAGTTGAGGGACAATGTCTTCGCTTGGTTACCAGAGGTGACAACGTTATCCGCAAACATTTCACGGAGATGAGAAGGTTGGCTCGTGATGAGACCCCCTTTCTCTTGGCTATGCCACCAAGAGCCACTACCCTGGTTTGGTGACTAGATAGATGATAGTGTCATACCACTACATGCCCATGGTCATAATAGGTCGTCTCATGATGAGACCTCCCATCCACCAACTAATACCTTGAGTGTTTATTTGTCTTATGGGTCCCCTTTTCTTACTGAAAAGTTTTTAACTGCTTTCTCGAGAATCCCTAGGCAAAGCATCTCAAAGGTTTCATTTTGGCTTTTAACTCTTTCCAACGACTTTTACCCTCTCGGCCTTTAGCCCCTTCTTCCCACAAGGCAAGGTACAACCCTTTCTAATGTGGAAAATCTCGGTGTCCGAACAAAGGTAGGGGAAATGAGAGAAATAAAGATGGAAAGTGGTAAGTATGGAGGGAATGGATGATGACCTTTCATAGACCCACCCAATGGAAACCCATACTAAAGGGAGACTAACTTTCTAGGGCAGCATCTCACTCTCCCAGGTATGAACAAGTTAAAGAGCATAATTTACAAGGAAACGTTATGAAATGAAGGAGAATTCAATGCAACATATTCAAATTCTTCAATAATTAGAGTTACACAGACCATGATACCTAGACTGATTACCTCATGGAGTAAGACTTACTGCTACTTCAGGACAAAGCTGGTGGAATGGATAACGTTGTTGTTGATCATTGGGCTTCACTAAAGAAAAGAGGGGCCCTTTGAGGCCATGCTCAACTCATCCGGCTCTCAGCACTCCATGTCTAGGACTCGTGGGTCTCGAGACATGATCTCCTTAGTTATCCCTAGGATAGGGAATAACATTTGGCTCCAACTTGGGGACATGTTCTCACCGTAGAGCGCATGAGAACCTCATCATCTTTGGTATGCCCTGTGCCTGCTAGATCTCAACAAAATGCATCAGTAATCTTTAGGGTGGTGATATCACCCCTTGTTTATATATGATATAATAAAATAAAGATAAGCATGCATATATATACATAATGAAGGAATACAACATGAAAATGAAGCTACACTACACTAGCATGATATGCAAATGGTATATACAATGTATGAAAATGCCTATCTAACTTACTTGTACTACCTGTGAAGTCACGTCTTTGTCCCATAATGGGGTTTAAGGAGGCATGCATTGACTGGTAATGGACGTTTTCTTCCTTCCAACGTGGATAAATAGTAGGCATCATTGAATGACATCATTCTGATTCTGAAAGGTCCAAGCCAAAATTGTGCATTCCCTTTAACATTAGTAGGCTCTTCTTTCTTTGTGTCCCACATCCAGACCATATCTCCCTCTTGTTACTCCTTTGCTTCAAACTTGGTTGTTTCTTGTATAAATCTAGTATATTTTCTAGAGAGAGGAGGGTGGGATTAATCTGTAAGGACTTCTTATTGGCTTGGTTTGATCAATATGTCATCATCCCCTTTCTTTAGTAACTTAATAGTTTCAACTTCCTTGTCCTTATATTTATCTAAGAGTTGTTGATACTCTTCCTTCTTTGACCATTGTATCTCATTAAAATCTTCCTCTAAAGTGAAATTCAAATCCTCTGGAGAAAATATAGGAAGGTTTTCCTTGATCAACTCATGTGTCACACTGGTCTCAGCATCATTGTTAATTTCTTGTACATGGGCCTTGGCCATTTGCATATTTGGAATGTGTTCTATCATCCCAGTCTTCATATGCACATTGATGTAAGTTAGATCCATCTCTAATGTACCTCCAAACATTGTAGCAAACTTCCTAGAAAAAAGCATCCCCTGCACATCAGGGACATCCACCACCACAATATCCATATGGATCACTCTCTCGGGATATTTACCAAGGTGTACTTCAACATTCTGAACTACCCCATGAGTGGGTATGGCCCTGGATTCAAAACCAAACACATTCCTATAAGGTCGTGTGGCCTTTAGGCTTAGTTTCTCCATGACTCTCAAAGACATCATGTTAGCACCTACTCCTTAATCAAGCATATAGTTGTTAAGACATTTGTTATTCACTAGTATTGTCATGAAGAAGGGTGGGTGTCCAACATACTGAAACCTAAAATGGTCTGCTTGTAACATAATAGGAGGGTACATTGGCTCATCTGATATGTTGAAAAAAAAAT
>JASDQU010100968.1:12370-34905 GCA_032191745.1 Picea mariana | reverse complement strand
GACATTAAGCCTCCGATGAAATGTTGGGCTCCAGAAGTAGGACATTTGGCCTCCAAAGGCACTAGATGATGCCCACACGTGTCAATCAGCTCACAATTGACCTCAAGGTGAAAACCTTGACTTTGGATGGCATCTAGGGTCACAAAGGTGATGTCATGGGATCTCAAAGGTCAATGGCCAAGTGGAAAGGCAAGATCCCCCTGGGTCTAGGTCTATCGGGGTGTCTTCAGTGCAACGTCCTTCTTTCTTCCTGGTGCAAGTCTCTGATGTCGCCCTGCCCTTGGCTAGGGTCACAACATACATCTGTGGGATCTTAGCCCCATGAATGTCTGAGTTAATCATTCACCCATTTGTACCTTTCCATTGGGCAATGTCCTGCAGCAACAATAAGTACGCCCTTCAAGGGTTCATAAGTCACATTGATCATAACATGTAAATCACACCCAATAATCAAATTACCCAAACATGTGCATCAAACCCACCCTTTACCGAGACAAATTCTCAAAGACATTATGCAATTTAACAAGTCCATTTTGGAGAAGGTCTCAGAGTTTCCTATTGGGATAATCCTTCTGCAGTTTGGGGTGTTTCCCAGGTGAGAGCTAGTCTAGGTCATGTAAGTGCATGTAAGGTGGTGTGGGGTAAGTGTTTGGGCATGGGGCACGGTGATAACATGGAAATGTAGATCTTACATGTGGGTGCCTCTATAGAGGGAGATTTGCACCTTGTCATAGATTCCATTGTTTCCTAGCCCATTCATTGTCTTTTATTCTTAGCTTTATTGTTTTTAATCTTTTTCTTTTATTATTCAAGGGAAGAGTTGAGGGACATTGTCCTGGCTTAGTGAATAGAGGTGACAACGTTATCCACAAACATTTCATGGAGATGAGAAGGATGGCTTGTGATGAGACCCCTTTTCTCTTTCCTACGCCACCAAGAGACACTACCCTTGTTTCATGACCAGATAGATGGTAGTGTCATACAACTACATTTCCATGGTCATAATAGGTGGCTCGTGATGAGCTCTCCCATCCAACAACTAATACCTTGAGTGTTTATTTGTTTTATGGGTCCCATTTTCTTACTGAGAAGTTTTTTACTACTTTCTCGGGAATCCATGGGCGAAGCATCTCAAAGGTTTCATTTTGGTTTTTAACTCTTTCTAACTACTTTTACCCTCTAGGCCTTTATCACTTTCTTCCCACAAGGAAAGGTACAACCCTTCCTAGTGCGGAAAATCCCAACATTCGAACAAAGGTAGGGGAAATGAGAGGAATAAAGATGGAAAGTGGTAAGTATGGAGGGAATAGATGATAACATTTCATAGACCCACCTAGTGGAAACCCATCCTAAAGAGAGACTAACTTGCTAGGGAATCATGTCACCCTCCGAGGTATGAACAAGTTAAAGAGCATAATTTCCAAGGAAACTTTATGAAATGAAAGAGAATTCAATGTGACATATTCAAGTGCTTCAATAATCAGAGTGACACATACCATGATACCCGGACTCATTACCTCATGGAGAAAGACTTACTGCTACTTCAAGACCAGGCTATTGGGATGGATATTGTTGTTGTTGATAATTGGGTTGCACTGAAGAAAGGAGGGGCCCTCAAGGGCCATGCTAAAGTCATCCAGCTCTCAGCACTCCATGTATAATACATGTGGGCCTCGAAACATTATCTCCTTAGTTATCCCTAGGATAGGGGATAACATCTGGATCCAACTCAAGGATATGTGCTCACCATAGAGCGCATGAGAACCTCAGCATCTCTGGTATGACCTGTGCCTGCTAGATCTGAACAAAATGCATCAGTAATATTTAGGGTGTTGATATCACCCCTTATTCATATATGATATAATAAAATAAATATAAGCATGCATATATATACATAATGAAGGAATACCACATGAAAATAAAACTACACTACACTAGCATGATATGCAGATGGTATATACAATGTATGCAAATGCCTACCTAACTTACGTGTACTTACTTATGAAGTCAAGTCATTTACCCATGATGGGGTTTAAGGAGGTGTCCATTGACTGGTAATGGATGCTTTCTTCCTTCCATCGTGGATAGGTAGTAGGCATTATTGAATGACTTCATTGTGATTCTGAAATGTCCAAGTTAAAATTGTGCATTCCCTTTAACAGTGGTAGGATATGCCTTCTTTGTGTCCCACATCCAAACCGTATCTCCCTCTTGATACTCTTTTGCTTCAAACTTGGTTGTTTATTGTATAATTGTAGTATATTGTCTTGAGGGAGTAGGGTGGGATTCATTTGTAAGGACTTCTTATTGGCTTGGTTTGATCAATATGTCATCATCCCCTTTCTTTAGTAACTTGACAATTCCAACTTCCTTGTCCTTATATTTATGTAAGAGTTGTTGATGCTCTTCCTTATTTGGCCATTATATCTCATCAAACTCTTCTTCTAAATTGAAAGGAAAATCCTCTGGAGAAAATATAGGAAGGTTTTCCTTGATCGACTCATATGTCACACTAATCTTGGCATCATTGTTAATTTCTTGGACATGGACCTTGGTCATTGACATATTTGGAAGGCGTTCTATTGTCCCATTCTTCATAGGCACATTGATGTAAGTTATATCCATCTCTAATGTACCTCCCAACATTGTAGCAAACTTCCTAGACAAGAGAACCACCCACATATCAGGGACGTCCACCACCACACTATCCATATGGATACCTCTCTCGAGATATTTACCAAAGCGTACTTCAACATCCTCAACTACCCCATGAGAGGGTATGGCCCTGGATTCAAAACTGCACACATTCCTATAAGGTCGTGTGGCCTTTAGGCATATTTTCTCCATGACTCTCGAAGACATCATGTTAGCACATGCTCATGAATCAAGCATACAAATATGTTGAAAAAAAATTCAAACCTTTCTTTCATAGATGGAACTTTGGTAACCTCCCTCAACGAAATGGTTATTTTCATTTTGGCCAATGCACCTTCCAATTAAAAATTTAAGTCAATCTTTTCAACTTTGGGAGAATTCTTAGGAAGAAGTATGTTCATAGGCGGAGGTTTTGGTTGTGAAGTTGTAGGTCTAGTAGAGAGAGGTTAGTTCATTCCTTTTTGTCTAGTATAAACTTGGAATTCCTTTTTTTTCAACATTTCTCTCGACTCTTGATCAATATTATTTGTCACCTCCATTCTAGCCTTCATGGTTGCTTCCTTTATGCCTTCTTGATGTTCTTCAAGTGTGATATTTAGGAAACATTGTGGTCCCTCAATGGTATGATCAATAATATTCACTTGGTCATACTCACCATTGTTCAGGGGACATTCATGCTCCCAATGTGACTCTCTACATTGGAAGCACCAAGGATTCTCCTCTGCCATGTTTGTGGGGGATAAAGTATTAAGGACTTCTTGATCACTTTTCGGTTTGAAAAGTTGAGTCCCCTTTTGGAATTGTCCTTTATAAGGAGGATTAGGAGCTTATTTTTGGGCTCTTTCTAAGTTGACAATCCTATTCATCATTAGTTATTGGGTTTTTACCATGCCATCTACAGTCAATTGCATATTTTCCAAGCTAGCGCCAATATCTAAAGCAAACTTAGAATTGTGGACTACTTTGGGCTTAGCATCCATTTTGACTCTTGGGGCAGAGAAAGGTTCCACTTTGGATGATGACAATTTATCTTCAATTTTTGTAGCCATTTCTTGGGCTTCTTGGATTGTCCTAGGAGCTTTATCTCTAAGGAGAAAACCCATTTTTCCTGTAAAGGATTTGGTTTAAAGAAAGATAAGGAAATTGTTTGAAGGTGATGTCTTGTCCGGATCTATTGTATCAAACTTTCAAATTCATCATGAAATTCACTAACAGTTTCATTCTCATCTTTTGTGATATTATTGAGCCTTATCAATAATATGTTAGGGTCTTCCTTGACACTCCATCGTTTGAGGAACACTTCCTCTAATTTATCCATGGATGTAATACTAGCATCATGGAGAGAATTATACCATCGTCAAGTGCCATCATAGAGGGTAGCAGAAAACAATTTCATAGCTAAATCTTCAGCATCATCACTGATAGGATGAAGCTGAAAGAAGGCCCAGATATTGCCCATATGATCCTTAGTGTTGACTACATCATTACCAGTGAACTTAGGCAACCATTTCTCATACCTAGGGGGAATTTTCTTAGGGTATCCTGGAATGTTTGTCATGTTTAACGGTTTGAAAATCTTGGATGGCCATTTTTTCTAGTTATTAGAATGATTCGGATTAACGGTCCGAGTTTGAGCGTTAGACATCATATTGAAGGAAAGAATGCCTCCAAACAATGATTTTACTATAGGAGAGTCTCATGGAGGATTTCTTTTGTAATACCTGGGATGATTGGTATACCTCCCTGAACTTAGTGGAGTCACCAGATAATCTTCTTGGAATTATCAAAGGGATTAGGGGATCACCCTCAGTGGAGTCACCAGGTAATCTTTGTGAAGAAAATGATTTGAGAGGAACGCTTACCGAAAACGTGTTGTTGAGGAATATTGACTAAGTGTTCCCTAGCAAAAGTGCTAAAATGTTATCGCATAATCTGCACTTGACCAAATCCCAATGCAGGTGGATGAAAGATTGGCGTAACAGGGGGTGACCTATCACTGTCACCTTAATAGGAAAACCCTTTTTGTTTAGGAGTATATCAAGATTACCCCAGGGGAGATGTCCCCAGTGACCTAAAGGGTTGATAACTATGGAAATGATGCAAGAAAAACCCCCTCTCACTTGGTCACTTAGTTCAAAAGGTTCTTATGGCCTTTAAGGGATGAAGCAAATGATAAAATGAAGTGTACTTTCCCAGAACAAAACAACAAGAAAATATAGCAGCTTGCAAGTACAAAAATATGATGTCAGTGCTTCTTAAAACCATGAACCTTCAAAAAATGGGTTAGCTAATATAAATTTGCAGTAGTGTAACAGTTTATAATAGCAATGAGTATTTTATAACAGCCATAAGAATTATGCCTTGAAATTGCTTGAAAAATACAAGAAAAAGTAACTTTGACTAGGAAAATTGATAATAAATTGTCACAACGAAATTTGGCAATGTTTAGCTAGAATTAAATATCACTTTTGCAGAGAAATTGTTGCAGTTAGATGGCTGTAGCAATCTTTTGTAACAGCAGCAAATTTTAGTGCCCAAAATTGCAAGAAAACACCATGCAAACTCAACATTTATCTAGTAGATTGATTGGCAATTGTCAAAAGTGATTTCCAAATGAGCTAAGTGTGAGTTATGTAGATGAATGGGAAATTTAGCATTAATTAGTATGGTTGCAACAATTATTTTCAACAACAGCAAGTTAGCTAAGGAGTTAGTCTAGTTTAGGGTTAGCAAAGGTTAGCAAAAGCTTCAAGAAGAAAGGTTTGAGTGTTTGTTTGATCAATCATTCACTTCGCTGGTAGACTAGTGCCTTTTAGGGTTTATGGAGTCAATAATAGCAGCGGAAAAACTTGGAGAAAAGTAGCAATGATAATACTTTGTCAAAGGAGAAGGGATGGATGGGAGAGGTGTTGGCTACCCAAGGCCTCAAGCATCCAAATCCTAGAGAGAAACTTGCTAGAGAGTAAGGAATCTTACGCCCTAACGAGTTTTCCTTCCTTAGACTATTGAAATAATGTATGCAATAGATAATTAGAGTAGAACTACTAGAGAGCTACCACTTTAGGGATCCAATAGATATTTCTTAAACAAGGTGCACTTGAGAAATTTAAACAAGTAGAAGACTATGGAGAGAAAGAAGTAACTTATGTTTCTCTCCTAGGGTTTAAGCAAGCAATTTCATAATATTGAACATGAAACAAGTAAAATTTACAAGAAGCATTCATTAGCATAAACAAATTGCATGTTTTATACTTACTTCACCAAAAATAATCAATCCAACCCCTAGTTGAAGATCTTCCACCATGAAAAATAGCCAAAATACACCAAGATAAGCTTCGCCAAGAAGTTGTGCACTAGATATTTCAGACAATAGCCCTTAAAGAGGGCACAAATTTCATTCCACACTAAGAGTGTAATGAGTGATTATGAAAAATGAGAGTACTTTATCTCTATTTATACAGTATCAATGACATTTAATTAATTTTAGGTCATAAAAAGGCTGACCTTGCCAAATTATATCAAAAATCCAATTTTTACATAAATAAAAGCAATTAACCCCTGAAATCATCTCCAAGGGTGACGTCATTCCCTTCTAGGGTGATATTGAGCCCCTAGGGTGAAACGTTGGGCTCCACAAGCAAGATGTTTGGCCTCCAAAGGCCCTGTATGATGCCCACACATGTCAATCAGCTCACAACTGACCTCAAGGTGCAAACCCTGACTCTAAATGACTTCTAGGGTCACAAAGGTGATGTCATGGGCTCCCAAAGGTCAATGTCCAAGTGAAAAGGAAAGATCCCCGTGGGTCTAGGTCTGTCAAGGTGTCTCCGATAGAACATTCTTCTTTCTTCCTGGTGTGAGTCTCTGATGTCCCCCTGCCCCTAGCTAGGGTCATAGCATCCATCTCTGGGATTTTATCCCCATGAAGGTTCGATTTAATCATTGCCCCATGTGTGCATGTCCACTGGGAAAAGTCGTGCAACAACAACAAGTACGCCCTCCATGGGTTCATAAGTCACAGGGATCATAACATGTAAATCAAACCCAATAATCAAATTACACAAACATGTGCATCAAACCCCCCTTTACCCAGACAAATGCTCAAAGACGTTATGCAATTTAACAAGTCAAGTTTGGAGAAGGTCTCAAGGTGTCCTCTTGGGATAATTCTCCTTCATTTTGGGGTATTTCCCGAGTGAAAACCAGTCTAGGTCATGCAAGTGCATGTGAGGTGGTTGGAGGTAAGTGTTTGGGCATGGGGTGCAGAGATAACAAGGAAATGTAAATCTTACCTGTCTGTGCTTTGTAGAGGGAAAACTCAACCTTGTCATAGATGCCATTGTTTCCTATCCCATTCATTGTGTTTTATTCTTAGCTTTATTGCTTTATATCTTTTTCTTTTATGCTTCAAGGGAATATTTGAGGGACATTGACATGGCTTGGTGACCAGAGGTGACAGCGTTATCCACAAGCATTTCACGGAGATAAGAAGGTTGGCTCGTGATGAGTCCCCCTTTCTCTTGGCTATGCCACCAAGAGACAGTACCTTGGTTTGGTAACCAGATAGATGGTAGTGTCATACCGCTACATGCCCATGGTCATAATAGGTCGGCTCATGATGAAACCTCCCATCCACCAATTAATACCTTGAGTATTTATTTGTCTTATGGGTCCCTTTTTCTTATTGAGAATTTTTTTATTGTTTTCTTGGGAACCCCTAGGTGAAGCATCTCAAGGGTTTAATTTTTTATTTTAACTGTTTACATCTACTTTTACCCTCTAGGCCTTTAACCCCTTTTTCCCACAAGGCAAGGTACAACCCTTCCTAGTGTGGAAAATCTCAATGTTTGAACAAAGGTAGGGGAAATGAGAGGAATAAAGATGGAAAGTGGTAATTATGGAGGGAATGGACAATGACCTTTCATAGACCCACCTAGTGGCAACCCATCATAAAGGGAGACTAATTTTCTAGGTCATCATGTCACCCTCCCAGGTATGAACAAGTTAAAGAGCATAATTTCCAAGCAAACATTATGAAATGAAGGAGAATTCAATGTGACATATTCAAGTGCTTTAATAATCAGAGTGACACATACCATGATACCCGGACTCATTACCTCATTGAGTAAGACTTATTGTTACTTCAGGACCATGCTGGTGGGATGGATACTTCTATTGTTGATAATTGGGTTGAAGAAAAGAGGGGCCCTCCAGTGCCATGCTCAAGTCATCTGGATCTCAGCACTCCATGTCTAGGACCTTTGGGCCTGAATACATGATCTCCTTAGTTATCCCTAAGATAGGGGATAACATCTGGCTCCAACTCAGGGGCATGTGCTCACTGTAAAGAGAATGAGAACTTCAGAAACTCTAGTATGACTTGTGCCTACTAGATCTCAACAAAATGCATCAGTGATATTTAGGGTGGTGATATCACCCCTTGTTCATATATGATATAATAAAATAAATATAAGCATGCATATATATACATAATGAAGGAATACAACATGAAAATGAAACTACACTACACTAGCATGATATGCAGATGGTATATACAATGTATGCAAATCCCTACCTAACTTATATGTACTTACCTATGAATTCAAGTCTTTTCCCCATGATAGGGTTTAAGGAGGCATCCACTCACTGGTAATGGATGTTTTCTTCCTTCCAACGTGGATAAATAGTAGGAATCATTGAATGAATTCATTATGATTCTAAAAGGTCCAAGCCAAAACTATGCATTCTCTTTAACATTAGTAGGTTATCATTTCTTTTTGTCTCACATCCAGACTGTATCTCCCTCTTGATATTCCTTTTCTTCAAACTCGGTTGTTTCTTGTATAACTCTAGTATATTGTCTTGAGGGAGGAGGGTGGGATTCATCTGTAAGGACTTCTTGTTGGCTCGGTTTGATCAATATTTCATCATCCCCTTTCTTTAGTAACTTGATAGTTCAAACTTCCTTGTCCTGTTATCTATCTAAGAGTTGTTGATAATCTTCTTTCTTTGGCCATCGTATCTCATCAAAATCTTCATCTAAAGTGAAAGGCAAATCCTCTGGAGAAAATATAGCAAGGTTTTCCTTGATCGGCTCATGTGTCACACTGGTCTCGACATCATTGTTAATTTCTTGTACATGGGCCTTAGCCATTGGCATATTCGGAAGGTGTTCTATTGTTCCATTCTTCATATGCACATTGATGTAAATTAGATCCATCTCTAATGTACCTCCCAACATTGCAGCAAACTTCCTAGACAAAAGCATCCCCCACACATCAGGGACGTCCACCACCAAAATATCCATATGGATCACTCTCTCGGGATATTTACCAATGCATACTTCAACATTCTCAACTACCCCATGAGTGGGTATGGCCCTGGATTCAAAACCACGCACGTTCCTATAAGGTCATGTGGACTTTAGGCCTAGTTTCTCCATGACTCTCAAAGACATCATGTTAGCACCTGCTCCTTAATCGAGCATACAGTGGTTAAGACATTTGTTATTCACCAGTAATGGCATGAAGAAGGAAGGGTGTCCATCATACTAAACCCTAAAATGGTCTACTTGTAACATAATAGGAGGGTCCATTGGCTCATCTGATATGTTGAAAAAAAATTCGAACCTTTCTTTCATAGATGGAACTTTGATAACTTCCCTCAACGGGATGGTCACTTGCATTTCGGACAATGCACCTTCCAAGTCAAAATTTAAGTCAATCTTGTCAACTTTGGGAGAATTCTTAGAAAGAAGTATGTTCATAGGTGGAGGTTTTGGTTGTCAAGTTTCTCTCCTAGGTTTTAACCAAGAAATTTCATAATCTTTAACATGAAACAAGTAAAATTTACCACAAGCATTCATTAGCATAAACAAATCGCAGATTTTCTACTTACTTCACCAAGAATAATCAATCCAAACCCTACTTGAAGATCTTCCACCATGAAAAATAGCCAAAATACACCAAGATAAGCCTCTCCAAGAAGTTGTGCACTAGTTATTTCAGCCGATAGCCCTTAAAAAGGGTGCAAATTTCAATCCACACTAAGTGTGTGATAAGTGATGATGAAAAATGAGAGTACTTTCTCTCTATTTATACAGTATCAATGACCTTTAATTAATTTTAGGTCATATAAAGGCCAACCTGGCCAAATTACATCAAAAATCCATTTTTTACATAAATAAAAGCAATTAACCCCTGAAATCATCTCCAAGGGTGACGTTGATCCCCTAGGGAGAAACATTGGGCTCCAGAAGCAGGACGTTTGGCCTCCAAAGGCCCTGGATGATCATGCTTCCACACTTGCCAATCATCTCACAAATCACCTCAAGGTGCAAAGCTTACTCTAGATGATGTCTAGGGTCACAAAGGTGACATCATGGGCTCCCAATGGTCAACATCCAGGTGGAATCACAAGATCCCCTTGGGTCTAGGTCTATCGGGGTGTCTCCAGTGTAACATCATTCTTTCTTCTTAGTGCAAGTCTATGATGTCCCCTTGCCCCTGGTTGGGGTCACAACATCTATCTTTGGGCTATTAGCCCCATGAAGGTATGAGTTAATCATTCCCCCATGTGTACATTTCCATCAAGCAAGGTCCTTCAACAACAACAAGTACGTCCTCCAAGAGTTCATAAGTCAAAGGGATCATAACATGTAAATCTAACCCAATAATTAAATTACCCAAACATGTGCATCAAACCCCCCCTTTACCCAGACAAATGCTCAAAGATGTTATGCAATTTAACAAGTCAAGTTTGGAGGTCTCGAGGTGTCCTATTGGGCTAATTCTCCTTCAGTTTGGGGTGTTTCCTGGGTGAGAACTAGTCTAGGTCATATAAGTGCATGTGAGGTGGTGTGGGGTATGTGTTTGGGTATGGGGTACAGTGATAACAAGGAAATGTAAATCTTACCTGTTGGTGTCTTTGTAGAGGGCGAGTTGCACCTTGTCATAGATGTCATTGTTTCCTAGCCCATTCATTGTCCTTTATTCTTAGCTTTATTTATTTTGATCTTTTTCTTTTATTCTTCAAGGGAAGAGTTGAGGGACAATGTCTTCGCTTGGTTACCATAGGTGACAGCGTTATTCGCAAACATTTCACGGAGATGAGAAGGTTGGCTCATGATGAGACCCCCTTTCTCTTGGCTATGCCACCAAGAGCCACTACCCTGGTTTGGTGACTAGATAGATGATAGTGTCATACCACTGCATGTCCATGGTCATAATAGGTCGGATCATGATGATACCTCCCATCCACCAACTAATACCTTGAGTGTTTATTTGTCGTATGGGTCCCCTTTTCTTACTGAAAAGTTTTTAACTGCTTTCTCAGGAATCCCTGGGCAAAGCATCTCAAAGGTTTCATTTTGGATTTTAACTCTTTCCAACGACTTTTACCCTCTGGGCCTTTAGCCCCTTCTTCTCACAAGGAAAGGTACAACCCTTCCTAATGTGACAAATCTTGATGTTCAAACAAAGGTAGGGGAAATGAGAGAAATAAAGATGGAAAGTGGTAAGTATGGAGGGAATGGATGATGACCTTTCATAGACCCACCCAATGGAAACCCATACTAAAGGGAGACTAACTTGCTAGGGTAGCATCTCACTCTCCCAGGTAAGAACAAGTTAAAGAGCATAATTTACAAGGAAACGTTATGAAATGAAGGAGAATTCAATGCAACATATTCAAATGCTTCAATAATCAGAGTTACACAAACCATGATACCTGGACTCATTACCTCATGGAGTAAGACTTACTGCTACTTCAGGACGAGGCTGGTGGAATGGATAACATTGTTGTTGATAATTGGGCTTCACTGAAGAAAAGAGGGGCCCTTCGGGGCCATGCTCAACTCATCCGGCTCTCAGAACTCCATGTCTAGGACTCGTGGGTCTCAAGACATGATCTCCTTAGTTATCCCTAGGATAGGGAATAACATCTGGCTCCAACTTGGGGACATGTTCTCACCATAGAGCACATGAGAACCTCATCATCTCTGGCGTGCCCTGTGCGGTAGATCTCAACAAAATGCATCAATAATCTTTAGGGTGGTGAGATCACCCCTCACCACACCTTGTTATATATGATATAATAAAATAAAGATAAGCATGCCTATATATACAGAATGAAGGAATACAACATGAAAATGAAACTACACTACACTAGCATGATATGCAAATGGTATATACAATGTATGCAAATGCCTACCTAACTTACTTGTACTACCTGTGAAGTCATGTCTTTGTCCCATAATGGGGCTTAAGGAGTCGTGCACTGACTGGTAATGGACGTTTTCTTCCTTCCAACATGGATAAATAGCAGGCATCGTTGAATGACTTCATTCTGATTCTGAAAGGTCCAAGCCAAAATTGTGCATTCCCTTTAACATTAGTAGGCTCTTCTTTCTTTGTGTCCCACATCCAAACCATATCTCCCTCTTGTTACTCCTTTGCTTCAAACTTGATTGTTTCTTGTATAAATCTAGTATATTTTCTAGAGGGAGGAGGGTGGGATTAATCTGTAAGGACTTCTTATTGGCTTGGTTTGATCAATATGTCATCATCCCCTTTCTTTAGTAACTTAACAGTTTCAACTTCCTTGTCCTTATATTTATCTAAGAGTTGATGATACTCTTCCTTCTTTGACCATTGTATCTCATTAAAATTTTCCTCTAAAGTGAAAGTCAAATCCTCTGGAGAAAATATAGGAAGGTTTTCCTTGATCAACTCATGTGTCACACTGGTCTCGGCATCATTGTCAATTTCTTGTACATGGGCCTTGGCTATTTGCATATTTGGAAGGTGTTCTATCATCCCATTCTTCATATGCACATTGATGTAAGTTAGATCCATCTCTAATGTACCTCCAAACATTGTAGCAAATTTCCTAGAAAAAAGCATCCCCTGCATTTCAGGGACATCCACCACCACAATATCCATATGGATCACTCTCTCGAGATATTTACCAAGGTGTACTTCAACATTCTGAACTACCCCATGAGTGGGTATGGCCCTGGATTCAAAACCGAACACATTCATATGAGGTCGTGTGGCCTTTAGGCCTAGTTTCTCCATGAATCCTAAAGACATCATGTTAGCACCTACTCCTTAATCAAGCATATAGTTGTTAAGACATTTGTTATTCACTAGTATTGTCATGAAGAAGGGTGGGTGTCCAACATACTGAAACCTAAAATGCTCTGCTTGTAACATAATAGGAGGGTACATTGGCTCATCTGATATGTTGAAAAAAAAATTGAACCTTTCTTTCATAGATGGAACTTTGATCACTTGCCTCAACGGAATGGTCACATGCATTTTGGCCAATGCACCTTTCAAGTCAAAATTTAAGTCAATCTTATCACCTTTGGGAGAACTCTTAGGAAGAGGTATGTTCCTAGGCAGAGATTTTGGTTGTGAATTTGTAGGTCCAATAGAGAGAAGTTGGTTCATTCGTTTTTGTCTAGTATACACTTGGAATTCTTGTTTTTTCAACTTTTCTCTCGACTCTTGTTCAAAATTATTTATCACCTCCACTCTATCTTTCCTGGTTGTTTCCTTTATACCTTCTTAATGTTCTTAAAATGGTTTTCTTGTAACATAATAGGAGGGTACATTGGCTCATATGATATGTTGAAAAAAAATTCAAACCTTTCTTTCATCGATGGAACTTTGATAACTTGCCTCAATGGAATGGTCACATGCATTTTCGCTAATGCACCTTTCAAGTCAAAATTTAAGTCAATATTATCACCTTTGGGAGAACTCTTAGGAAGAAGTTTGTTCATAGGCAAAGATTTTGGTTGTGAAGTTGTAGGTCCAATAGAGAGAAGTTGGTTCATTCATTTTTGTCTAGTATACACTTGGAATTCTTGTTTTTTCAACTTTTCTCTCGACTCTTGTTCAAGATTATTTATCACCTCCATTCTATCTTTCATGGTTGTTTCCTTTATACCTTCTTGATGTTCTTCAAGTGTGATATTTAGGCAAAATTGTGGGCCCTCAATGGTATGATCAATAATATTCACTTGGTCATGTTCACTATTGTTCAAGGGACATTCATTCTTCCAATGTGACTCTCTACATTGCAAGCACCAAGGATTCTCTACCATGTTTGTAGGGGATAAAATATTAGGGACTTCTTGATCACTTTTCGGTTTGAAAACTTAAGTCCCCCTTTGGAATTATCCTTTATAAGGAGGCCTAGGAGCTTGTTGTTGAGCCATTTCTAAGTTGACAAACCTATTCATCATAAATTCTTGAGTTTTTACCATGCCATCTACAGTCAATTACAGCTTTGCCAAGCTAGTGCCAATATTTGAAGTAGACTCAACATTGTAGACTACTTTGTGTTTAGCATCCATTTTGACTCTTGGGGCAGAGAAAGGTTCCACTTTGTATGATGATAGGTTATCTTCAATTTTTTAGGCCATTTCTTGGGCTTCTTGGATCGTCCTAGGAGGTTTGTCTCTGAGGAGAAAACACATTTTTCATGTAAAGGATTTGGTGTAAAGAAAGAGAAGGAAATTGTTTGAAGGGTGATGACTTGTCGGGATCTGTTGTATTAACCTTTCTAATTTATAATGAAATTCCCTAACAATTTCATTCTTAGCTTTTGTGATATTATTGAGCCTTATTAGTAACATGTTAGGGTCTTCCTTGAAACTCCATCGTTTGAGGAACACTTCCTCTAATTTATCCATGGATGTAATACTAGCGTTAGGAAGACCATTATACCATCGTATAGCGCCATCATAGAGGGTAGCAAAGAAAAATTCCATAGCTAAATCTCCAGCATCATCACTGGTAGGATGACGTTGAAAGAAGGGCCAGAAATTTCTCATATGATCCTTAGTGTTGACTACATCATTACGAGTGAACTTAGGCAACCATTTCTCATACCTAGGGGGCATTTGCCTAGGGTATCCGAGAATGTTTGTCATGTCTAATGGTTTGAAAATATTGGATGACCATTGTTTCTCGTTATTAGCTTGATTTGGATTAATGGTCTGATTCTAAGCGTTGGACATTGTATTGAAGGGAAGATTGTCTCCAAATAATGATTTTACTATAGGAGAGTCTCGGGGAGGCTCTCTTCTGTAAGACCTGGGAGGATTGGTATACATCCCTGAACTCAGTGGAGTTTCCAGATAATCTTCTTGGAATTATCAAAGGGATGAGGGGATCACCGTCAATGGAGTCGCCAGGTAAGATTTGTGAAGAAAACGCTTTGAGGGAAAGGCTTACCAAAAAAGTGTCGTTGAGGAATATTGACTCGATGTTCCCCGGAAACGATGCCAAAATGTTATCAAACAATCTGTACTTGCCCAAAGCCCAAGGCAATTGGATGCAAGATTGGCGTAACAGCGGTTGATCTATCACTGTCACCTTAAAAGGAAACCCCTTTCTATTTAGGAGTATATCAAGATTACCCCAGGGGGGATGTCCCTAGTAACCTAAAGCGTTGATAACTAAGGCAAGGATGCAAGAAAATCCTCCTCTCACTTGGTCACTCAGTTTAAAAGGTTCTTATGGCTTTAAAGGGATGAAGCAAATGGTAAAATGGAGTGTACATGCCCAAAACAAGACAACAAGAAAATATAGTAGCTTGCAAGTACAAAAATATGATGTCAATGCTTCTTAAGACCATGAACCTTCAAAAAATGAGCTAGCTGATATAAAGTTGCATCAATGTAATAGTTTTTATAACAACAATGAGTATTTTATAACAACCATGAGAATTATGCCTTGAAATTGCTTGAAAAAGACAAGAAAAAGTAACTTTGACTAGGCAAATTGATAAAAAATAGTCACAAGCAAATTTGCAATGTTTAGCTAGCACTTAAGATCAATTTAGTAGAGAATTCATTGGAGTTAAATGGTTGTAGAAATATTTTGCAACAACAGCAAATTCTAGTGCTCAAAATTGCAAGAAAACACCATGCAAACTCAACATTTATCTGGTAGATTGATTGGAAATTGTCACAAGTGATTTATGGATGAGCTAAGTGTGAGTTATGTAGGTGAATGCAACAATTTAGCATGAATTAGTATGGTTGTAGTAATGATTTGCAATAGCAGCAAGTTAGCTAAGGAGTTAGTCTAGTTTAGGGTTAGCAAAGGTTAGCAAAAGCTTCAAGAAGAAAGGTTTGAGTGTTTGTTTGATCAATCATTCACTTTAATGGTAGACTAGGGCCTTTTAGGGTTTATGGAGTCAACAATAGTAGCAACAAAACTTGGAGCAAAGTAGCAATGATAATACTTTGTCAAAAGAGAAGGGATGGATGGGGGAGGTGTTGGCTTCCCAAGGCCTCAAGCATCCAAATCCTAGAGAGAAACTTGCTAGAGTAAGGAATCTTAGGCCCTAGTGAGTTTTTCTTCCTTAGACTATTGAAATAATGTATGCAATAGGCAAGTAGAGTAGAAATACTAGAGAGCTATCACTTTAGGGCTCTAGTAGCTACTTCTTAAACAAGGTGCAGTTGAGAAATTTAAACAAGTAAAAGACTATAGAGAGAAAGAAGTAACTTGTGTTTCTCTCCTAGGGTTTAACCAAGCAATTTTATAATCTTTAACATGAAACGGGTAAAATTTACCACAAGCATTCATTAGCATAAACAAATCGCAGATTTTCTACTTACTTCACCAAGAATAATCAATCCAAACCCTACTTGAAGATCTTCCACCATGAAAAATAACTGAAATACACCAAGATAAGCCTCTCCAAGAAGTTGTGCACTAGTTATTTCAGCCAATAGCCCTTAAAAAGGGCGCAAATTTCAATCCACACTAAGGGTGTGATAAGTGATGATGAAAAATGAGAGTACTTTCTCTCTATTTATACAGTATCAATGACCTTTAATTAATTTTAGGTCATATAAAGGTCGACCTGGCCAAATTACATCAAAAATTCATTTTTTACATAAATAAAAGAAATTAACCCCCGAAATCATCTCCAAGGGTGACGTTGATCCCCTAGGGTGAAACATTGGGCTCCAGAAGCAGGACGTTTGGCCCCCAAAGGCCCTGGATAATACCCACACGTGACAATCAGCTCACAATTGACCTCAAGGTGCAAATTCTGACTATGGATGACATATAGGGTCACAAAGGTGACGTTGTGGGCTTCCAAAGGTCAACGTCCAAGTGGAAAGGCAAGATCCCCCTGGGTCTAGGTCTATTGAGGTGTCTCCGGTGCAACGTCCTTCTTTCTTCCTGGTGCAAGTCTTTGATGTCCCCCATGCCCCTTGTTAGGGTCACAACATCCATCTGTGGGTTCTTAGCCCCATGAATGTTTGAGCTAATCATTCCCCCATGTGTACTTGTCTACCGGACAAGGCCCTGCAACAACAAGAAGTACGCCCTCCAAGGGTTCATAAGTCATAGGGATCATAACATGCGAATCATACCCAATAATCAAATTACCCAAACATGTGCATCAAACCCCCCCTTTACCCAAACAAATGCTCAAAGACGTTATGTAATTTAACAAGTCAAGATTGGAGAAGGTCTCAGGATGTCCTATTGGGCTAATTCTCCTTCAGTTTGGGGTGTTTCCCAGGTAAGAACTAGTCTAGGTCATGTAAGTGCATGTGAGGTGGTGTGAGGTAAGTGTTTGGGCATGGGGTGCAGTGATAACAGGGAAATATAGATCTTACCTGTGGTTGCCTTTGTAGAGGGCAAGTTGCACCTTGTCATATATGTCATTGTTTCCTAGCCCATTCATTGTCTTTTATTCTTAGCTTTATTGCTTTTGATCTTTTTCTTTTTTGCTTCAAGGTAAGAGTTGAGGGACAATGTCCTGGCTTGGTGACTAGAGGTGACAACGTTATCCACAAACATTTCACGGAGATGAGAAGGTTGGCTTGTGATGAGACCCCCTTTCTCTTGGCTATGCCACCAAGATCCACTACCCTGGTTTGGTGACCAGATAGATGGTAGTGTCATACCACTACATGCCCATGGTCATAATAGGTCGGCTCATGATGAGACCTCCCATCCACCAACTAATACCTTGAGTATTTATTTGTCTTATGGGTCCCCTTTTCTTACTGAAAAGTTTTTTACTGCTTTCTCGAGAATCCCAGAGCAAAGCATCTCAAAGGTTTCATTTTGGCTTTTAACTCTTTCCAACGACTTTTACCCTCTGGGCCTTTAGCCCCTTCTTCCCACAAGGCAAGGTACAACCCTTCCTAATGTGGCAAATCTCAGTGTTCGAACAAATGTAGGGGAAATGAGAGGAATAAAGATGGAAAGTGGTAAGTATGGAGGGAATGGACGATGACCTTTCATAGACCCACCCAGTGGCAACCTATCCTAAAGGGAGACTAACTCGCTAGGGAATCATGTCACCCTCTGAGGTATGAACAAATTAAAGAGCATAATTTCCAAGCAAGCGTTATGAAATGAAGGAGAATTCAATGCGACATATTCAAGTGCTTCAATAATCAGAGTGACACATACCATGATACCCGGACACATTACCTCATGGAGCAAGACTTACTGCTACTTCAGGACGAGAATGGTGGGATGGATATTGTTGTTGTTGATAATTGGGTTGCACTGAAGAAAAGAGGGGCCATGCTCAAGTCATCCGAATCTCAACACTCCATGTCTAGGATGTGTGGGCCTCAAGACATGATCTTCTTAGTTATCCCTAGGATAGGGGATAACAGTCATGATGGCACACTTATGGCCGGAAAGCCCCTTTTTTACTGTGCACCCACACATTACCCAGCTACTTAATCGAGAACATTGCACTTGGTGTAGCTTGAATAACATGCAAAGATGACATACACCCTCCTCCATCATGGACGCCATCCTTCACACCTTGGACGCTGGCCCTTTTTTATGATGACATCATGCTAGGGTTAGATGGGGATGTTGGGTTTTTCTTGCCACATGGACACCACATGATGATTTGATGTGGCATGGAATTCTCCCACCTTGCTTTCACTTTGGATGATCACACATGGCCTTGGGAGGCCCTCCTTCACCTCTTGGAGACTCTAGGTCACCACACATGTGGCTTTGTGATGGCCATTTTGCATTTATTGTTATTGTAGAGGCTATTTTGAGGGATCGGCCCCTCTTTTAACATATGTTGTTGACATTTTACTTAATTATGTGGACAAAGTGCTAGGGTTACCTTATATAAATAAGGCTAGCACTCATTTCATTTTCTCATCTTGACTTCCTCTCTCACACTTGTGAATGATAGCTCTAAAAAGTTCGCTATACTCTCTTTGGCTTCTTGGATCTAGTGCGTCACTTTTGGAGGAGGATTGTTTGTGGATGCTTTTCTTTCTTGGATGATATCTTGTTGCAACTCGGGTTTCCCTTGGCATAGCGACTTGGATAAGTAATTTGCTTTAAGTTGGTAGGTTTGCTCATGGTATAATGTGATAATTGCTATCTTGTTGCATGTTACTTTGTTCTAGTAAAACCCAAGGAAGGAGACATAAAGCTTTCTCTCCTTCAATACTTTTGTTGTCCAAGTTTGGTGAAAGCATTAAGAGACCTAGTCTCTTGCTAGTATTCAAAGGCCTAAGGCCCAAGAGGATTTGCACCTTAGGGTTTTGGATCTTAGTCCATTTTTTATCCTTGAACTAGGTTATTTAGAAAAGGGAAAATGACATCTAGAGCCCAAGAGGCTTTGCACCCTAGAAATTTCTTTCACGAAGGTTTTAATCGTAAGGCCCAAGAGTCTTTGCACCTTAGGGTTTGGAACCTCATTCTTCTTGACCACCTAATTCATTCTTCAAAGTGTTGCATGCTTGACTCCATAGCCCAAGAAATTCAATGGCACTAGTCTAGATCTCTCTTGGTGGTGAAAACATCCTTAGAATTAGTACTCTCTCTCAAAACGATTTGACTAATTTGACTAACTCTAACTTTGACAAACAAATTATATTTATTGTTGTTGTTACAAATGTTCACTACAACCATTAGGGTTTGAATCAATTCCTGCATACTTACTTAAAATTGTGGCTAAAGATACTCAAAATCATTGTTAGGCAATTGGATGTTGTTGCACTTGTTGAAGGCTAAATCTTAATGTACAATTGCTAATTTTCTAGGTACTGTTATCACACAGTTTGTACTTTGAAGGATAAAGGAAAGGTAAAGAAGACAAATTGACGCAACAGGAGACTACCCTATCACTGTCACCTCAATAGGGTATATCTTTCTATTTAGGGTGGTAGGCCCAGGGGAGACGTCCCCGGTGACCTGGGGTTTTGAGAAGGCAAAGGTTTAAAGCTAAGTAAAAGTTTCCCCCTCGCAACTCACCACCGATCAGAAAGTCCAACTAAATAGCCAATAAAGATAATGATAACCAGAAATGTACCTGCCCAGAACAAAGCAACAAGAAAACTATATATATGCAAGATCACTTGTTGGTTAGTACTTCATATAATCAAGGACTTTCTTATATAAAGCAATTGACTGATAATATTGATGAAGCAAATCAATGATGTCCAATAGCAATAATCACAATATGTTACTTCACAATAAATGCTTAAGAAGAAGCTTCACAATGAGCAAGGACGATTTATCATCAATGTCAAAATACCAACATTCCTCAGAAGCAAATAACACTACGCATTTAGCCAATCTCTCAATTGCTTATAAAAGGATTAAATGCTGCAAAGTATAACTATAAATCAAATGGATAAATGGCAGCAATAGGGCTAGAATGTATTGATGGTTGTTCAAAGATTTTGGAGGTTATGATCAAAAACACACAAGTAAAAGGTCTTAGACTATTGCAATCATAGGGAAAATGGAGTCAAAGGTAGTGGCAAGAGTTGAAAAAACAATATGATAATGGAAGGGCCAAAGACAAGAGAATTTGATGGCGAAGTGTTGTTGAGCCAGGGATTCAACCATCAAACCCTAGGGAAAACGACTCATTAAGGTGTAGTAAGCCTAGGCCTTAGTGTGTTTTCCTCTTGTGTTTTCCTCCTTCTTTAGCTCAATGACAAGATAAAAATGGCTAGGATTGAAGAGCAAAGGTAGGGTGTTGCAATGGCAAGGCCCTAGAAATGTCTTCAATAGGTAAAAACTCCTTGGCACAATTTTAGCAAGGAATTAATAAGAACACCAACATGTGCTTATTTCCTAGGGTTTCTTCAAGAAAATTGCATTAACAAAATGCAAGTAAAATACTATAACCATTCAAGTAATGGAAGGATTTGCAGATATTCACTTACATTCACCAAGTATCATCAATGCCAAACCCTAGTTGTGAACCTTCCACCAAGAAAATGCCAAAAATAGTCAATATAAGCCTCCTTCAACAAGTGTGCACTAGTAATTTCAGGCAAAACCCTAAAAGAGGGTGCAAATTTCAGATCTCACACAAGTGTGAGTGAAAGATGATGAATAAAAGAGAGTTTATCTCTCTTACTTATACCATACCAATTACCTTAATTAAATTTTAGGTCACAAAAGGCCGACAAGGCCAAAAATACATAATAATATTGGTTTTACATTAAATGTCATGATAAAACCCTAAATCAAGCATAAATGAAGACCCTAAATCAAGCATAAATGAAGACGTCATGCCCTTTTAGGGTGACGTTACCCTTTTTAGGACAACGTTGGCCTCCTGGAGCAAAACGTTAGGGCTCCTTGGGCCTCTGAAAGTTGCCACACGTGCCACAACTGCCGCAAATGCCTCCCAAAACCTCTACAAGCACTGGATGATGTCATGAGTGTCTAGGGTGACATCATGGGCCTTCCAAGGCCAACGTACTGGTGGAAAGGGCACAACCCCCTTGGGTACAAGTCTGTTGAGTTGTCTCTAGTGGAACGTCGTCCTCTTCTCCAGTGCAAACCCTCTCATCTGTCTCTGCCCCCTACTGGAGTCTCGGCATCCATCTGATGGGCTTTTAGCCCCATGGAGGTTCGAACTAATCATCTCCCCATGTGTACCTGTCCATAAGGGAACCTATCCATCGAGCATGATCCTACACATCAACAGATACGCCCTCCATGGGCTCATAAGTCACAGGGATCATAGCAATGTCAATCACATCTAATCATCAATTTTATTAAACATGTGCATAAACCCCCTTTTACCCAGTCAAGTGCTCAAAGACATTATACTAATTTGCAAGTCAAGTTTGGAGGAAGTGACAGGGCGTCATATTCGGCTAATGATCATTGGATGTGGGGTGTCTCCGAGAGAGATCAAATCTAAGCCATGTGAGTGGGTGTAGTGGATAAGGGATGTTTGGGCAAGGGGTGCAGTGATAGCAAGGAAATGCATGGCTTACCTGTAGGTGCCTCTGTAGAGGGTGAGTTGCACCTATCATGGATGCAAATGTTTCCAAGCCCATTCATGTCTTTTATCTTTATTCTTATTGCTTTTTCTTTCAAGAAACTAGTCAGGGGACACTACCCTAGCGTGGTAACCAGTGGTGGCAATGTTACTCACAAGCATTTCACGGAAATAAGAAGGTTGGCTCGTGATGAGACCCCATTTCTCTTGGCTATGCCACCAAGAGCCACTAACCTGGCCTGGTGACCAGCTACAAGTAGTGTCATACCGCTACATGCCCATGGATCTAATACGCTGGCTCGTGATGAGACCCCCTATCCTCTAATCAAGTCTTGTTTTGTTATTATTTTTTATCGGTCCCTCTGTTTCTTGTTGAGAAGTTTTTTACTGCTTTCTCGAGGATCCCTGGGTGAAGCATCTTGAGGTTTCATTTTTAGGCTTCTATCTTTTGCCAGTTGCTTTTACCCTCTGTAATATACCAGATATAAAATGTGTGCAGAACATAAATAAAATGCTAGTAATGGCAGAATAACAGCAATATAACCAGAACATTCACCACAATAACACTGAAATGATATAAGAATAACAACATA
>JASDQU010100967.1:727942-742484 GCA_032191745.1 Picea mariana | reverse complement strand
TCATTGTAAGGATAGCATCTACTTGAGGGCCTCAAGAGCCTTCCATTGGAGAAGGAAGGGACCCAAGTCCTCTTTCCCCTTTGTGTATCTTTGGATTTCACTAATCAGACCAACCTATCTATTGGTGATATTGTTCCATTGTCACTTGTTTTTAGTTTTTGTTTTTATGCTCATAGTTTCCTTTAGTTTTTGTTTAAATCTTGCTAATAGCTTTATTGTTTTCTTTCTAACCTTTTACATTACAGCTGTCATGACTAGCAGAGCCCAACTAGGCATGTAAGTGCTCACTTTTTGCTCACACATTGACGAAAAGATCACGAACAATGGGGTATAAACATGACTGAAAACAAAGACCTCTGAATCAAGAAGATAATCAAGCTCCACAACCAATAATTAACTCTAGTACTTCGGAGCTTTGTAACATTTCACACCAAAATAACTTTCACCCACAATCCTCCAGATAGTCGAATTTATGAATACATGGAAATCTATGGACACGTGTATCCAACAAATGAAGGTTAGGATTTACTTTGGAATTTGGGACTTCTAGGAATTCTCCACTCCACACAACCACAACAAATTTCTCCCGTAGTGTCGAATCGCCGAACCACTCAGGGATGCAACAAATCACACTCTCCCAGTGATCTACGGTGTAGATTCACTCCGAGACTTCATAGCTTTGAGGATTTCTCCTCTTGGCGACACAAGGGTCAAATTTTCCCGAAGTGTCGAATCTATGAATTGTGAGATATACGGCTCATGTTCCATCATGGGATATATGGTTGAGATACACTCCGMTTTGCCCAATACTTACGTCTGATAAATCCATTCGATGGTTCTTGTTCTCTTACACTCATATCCAATGGATAAGATCTGATCTCCTCTATGGCTTCACCTCCCTCCAATGAAGGATTTCTCAATCTTTCAAAGGATTGACCTTTGATCTCTCCACTACAGGGTCAAATCCTTGGATTATTCTTGCTTTCTCGAACCGCTACACCTCCTGATATTTCAGGCACATTCAAAGTGTTCTCTCAGCACCCTTCTGGCACCCTGTAACTACAAATTCGACTAATTATTGATACTGAGAGGGGGGTGAATTAGTATCAAGTACAGTTTATAAAAAAATTCGACTTATAATTAAATCATTCAATTATATCCAATGAGCAATGAAAAATAGTATAAGAGTTACACCAATACACCACAATACACCATGCACAATATATGAGAAATAATCAATAGTTATTGTTCAAGGGAAGTAATGACTTCCAAAGGTAGCTACAACATCCAAATATAAAGGGAGGGATAAAAGTCCAAGAGGAATATACAATCCTCCAATATCAATAGAGGGTTGATCTCTCCATCCTTTCCCCTTCCTTCCACACAAGAATATATGAGAGATACTAAAACTTTACATTGATGATGATGATTAACGTCCACTAAGACCTAACATAGAACCTGGTAATGCTTCCTGAGACTTCTTCAACTTTTGCAATTCTTCAATTATAGGAATACTTTGATCATGTAGATAATATTACTCAATGTACTCTCTAAAACTGCTCCAAGTTTCACTCCTTGAATCCTCCCCAAAAATAAGTTATAGAGAGAATGGTAGACCTTATTCAATTCTATTTTATTTAGGAGAGTGAACTTGTATAGAATGCCTTGTGCCCAATAATTAACATCCAATTCTGAAACTTGCACAAAAGAAACTACAACCCTTAATATTTCTAATGAAATTTTTATCACTTCATTTGGATTGTCTATGAATAATTTATGATTGTTTTACCCGGAATACCTATTTATGACTAGCTCCAGGACTAGTCAAAAACCCTATCTTCCACAGAGTGTATCTCCAAAATTGTAGTGAATAAAGAGATGAAATTTTTACCACAGGTACCTAGACATGTCTTCTCAATACCATATCCATTTCACCATCTGAATCGTTATAGAAACAAATTTATAGAGAAAATGGTAAGATGATCTGTAACTAACATACCTTAGAACACATCACCAAAAGACTTCATCCTCCCTTGAAATCCGACCTTCTTTACTTCAGATTTCCTCTAAAATTTGAATTTTGTATAAAATGAATGTATAATGATATGTGTTTATACCCTTTATTTCACTTCCTTTTAACATTAGGGCCAACCTAACACTTTCTTATTTTGTAATTCTTTTCTTTAATTATCTTCAGGACTGACCTGTACTTCCTTCTTCAATTCACTTTGTCATATTCAAAAATTCATTTCTCCTAAACCATGAGGATCCACGTGGCGTGTCACCTACCACCAGAAACAACATGATGTATACTATACAACCATGGGTGTTGTGTCTGCATGTGCATTGTCCTTCATGTCCAAATACCTTCATTAATATTGCGGTCCAAAAACAATGACTAGGCTTGACATCAATGACAACAACCAATCTTCCAGCAATCTCCCCCTTTGTCATTGATGGCAACACTCATGTTCCCCCTATAATCATGATCCCAATTTCTTTCCCCCTTTAACATCAATGGAAAAGGGTAGAGCTTCTCCCTCTGAGTTTAATGGAAAAAGGTAACTCTCTTCTTTGGGGTTGCTCCACCTTTTGTGGGATCCAATTCTGCTTTCAATTTCTCATAATCTTCTAGTTATTTCTTCAAGCTATCAATGTTCTTTTCAAGCTTGTAATTATTTTCTTCAGAACCACTCAATTCACCTTTTAGTATTATGTTTGTGTTTCTAAGATTGTTATTTTCAGTTTCAACATGCTTCAACTTTTCAATATTCTCATCTTCTTGTTCACTCTCTTCATTGTCTTTGTATCCCCAAAAGGAATCAAGGTTGGTTTCTTCATATGAATCTTCTTCAGAAATGATTTCTTCTTCTTTAGAATTCTTGTGATCATCATCCTGTGTTTCTTCGGTTATGAAGAGGACTTATCCTCCATCATTATCTTCTTCATCACTCTCATATGAGGGGATGTCATCATCCTTGGAGTAGAAGCTCTTTTTATTGTTTAGAATTCTCCTTTTATAGTATCATTTTTCAATAATATGTCCTATTCTACCACATTTAAAGCATTTGAGAGGAGACTTACCTTTGTATCTTACACTTCCCTTCTAGAAGATTCTTACAAAATTTTGTATTTCTTAATCAAGGTCATTATCCTTGTCTTTTTTCTTATTTATGGCTTTAAAGGATGCTTCATTGTTTGGATGGTCACTTTCTATACCTATTCTCATTTCATATGCTATAAGAGACCCATGTAATTCATCCATTGTCATTTTGGCAAGTCCCTAGTTTCTTCAATGGTGGAGACCTTAGCATCATACTTCAAGAAAAGTGATCTCAACACTTTTTGTACAACCAAGGATTCATCAATATCTTCACCTAATYCTTTGATAGCATTAACAACATCATCAACTCTAAGAAAATAGGTTGCAATATCTTCCTTTTCATTCATCTTCAAAATTTTCAAATCCTTCTCTATGATGTTGAAGCTTGGCCTACTTAACTTTTSGATCACATTCGTAGATACTCTTGAGTTTGTCCCATACCTCTTTAGCAGTGATTCAACCCATCCCTTTTCTAGAAATGGTTGGTGYCAATGCTCCTAGAATAACATATGTGGCTTTTGAATTAAAAATCATAAGATTCTTCTAATTTGGATCGGTTGGAGCATTATTTGGGATTAAAAAGTCATTTACAAATGAGTACCAAATGTCTACTCCCAAAGTTGTTACGTAAGTTTTCACTCTATCATTCTAGTATGCATAATTTCTTCCATACAATCTTTGAATCCAATTTGAAATGTGTTCATGGTCATCCATCTTTTCTCAGGATTTTCCTTCCAGTGGTTAAATTGTTCTGAAGGAAACCTGCTCTGATACCAATTGTTGATATTGAGAGGGGAGTGAATCAGTATCAAGTACAATTAAAAAAAAAAAATCAACTTATACTTAAACAATTAAATTATATCGAATGAGCAATGCACAATAGTATAAGAGTTACACCAATACAACACAATACTAATTACTAATATATGAAAAATAATCAATAGTTATTGTTCAAGGGATGTAATGAATTCCAAAGGTAGCTACAACTTCCAAATATAAAGGGAGAGATAAAACTCCAAGAGTAAGATACAATCCTCCAATATCAAGAGAGGATTGAACTCTCCATCCTTTCCCCTTCCTTCCACCCCATGATATATGAGATATAATAAAAATTTACATTAAATCATCACCATCAACCAACCATCACATAGAACCTGATAATGCTTCCTGAGACTTCTTCAAATTCTACAATTCTTCAATTCTTGGAATCCTTTGATCTTGTAGATAATATTACTCAATGTATTCTCTAAAACACTTCCAATTTTCACTCCTTAAATCCTCCCCAAAAATAAGTTATAGAGAGAATGGTAGACCTTATTCAATTATGGTTTATTTAGGAGAGCAAACTTGTATAGAATGCTCTGTGCTCAATAGTTAACATCAGATTATGAAACTTGCACACATTAAACGAAATCCCATACTATTTCCAATGAAATTTGTATTGATTGATTTGGATTCTCTATGTATAAGTTGAGACGATTTTACCCGGTACACATCTTTATGACTAGCTTCAGGACTAGTCAAAAACCCTATCTTCCACAGAGTGTATCTCCAAAATTATAGAGAATAAGGAGCTGAAATTTTTACCACAGGTACCTAGATATGTATTATCAATACCATATCAATTTCACCATCTTAATAGTTCTATAAAAAAAGTTATAGAGAAAATGGTAAGATGACCAATAAATAACATACCTTAGAACACATCACCAAAAGACTTCATCCTCCCTTGAAATCTGACCTTCTTTACTTCAGTTTTCCTTTTAAATTTGAATTTTGTATAAAATGAATGTATAATGATATGTATTTATACCCTTTATGTCACTTCCTTTTAACATTACAATAGAGACACAGATATACATGGTTCACTCAGTGTGGGCTATGCCCACTACAGAAATTGCCAGTTCCCTCTTTTATTATTATCCATCAAATGAAGGGATATAACCTACAAAACACCCGCCATAACTTCCTCTTATTTCTCTCACRTTATCCTCTCTCATAATACAATATTCACAATGACACATAGCTGTAATACATTTCCCTCATAAAAGAGGGTTTCCTTGTAGGGAAAAAATCCCTAACATGACTTCTACCGTCAGATCTGCGACCTTATAATGAACGGTCCATATCTACAATGAAATTACAATATACATTTACAAGMAAAATTTTCCTTCGGGGGCTACGCCCTGAAACCAAAAKCACAACACATTGTCCCTWGAACCCCMACTTGCCCCCGGACCTCGCAGGGGGGTAACCCCCCCTGCACTCCCCCGCGTGKATGAGTTTACATTCTTCTGGGGTGTAAAGTCTTCGTGKGGTATARACACGGATGAAAACAAAGACCTCTGAATCATGAAGATAATCAGGCTCCACAACCATCAATTAACTCTGGTACTTTGAAGCTTTGGGACTTTTTACACCAAAATAACTTTCACCCACAATCCTCTAGATAGCCGAATTTATGAATACATGGAAATCTATGGACACGTGTAACAAACAACCGAAGGTTAGGATTTACTTTTGAATTCAGGACTTCGAGGAATTCTCCACTCCATGCAACCACAACAAATTTCTCTCGTAGTGTCGAATCTTTGAACCACTCAGGGATGCAACAAATCACACTCTCCCAGTGATCTATGGTGTAGATTCACTCCGAGACTTTGTAGCTTCTAGTATTTTTCCTCTTGGCAACACAAGGGTCAAATTTTTTCGAAGTGTCGAATTTATGAATTGTGAGATATACGACTCATGTTCCATGATGGGATCTATGGTTGAGATACACTCTGCTTTGGCCAATACTTATGTCTAATAAATATATTCGATGGTTCTCATTCTCCTATGCTTAGATCCAATGGCTAAGATCTGATCTCCTCTGTGGCTTCGCCTCCCTCCAATGAAGGATTTCTCAATATTTCAAAGGATCGACCTTTGATCTCTCCACTACAGGGTCAACTCCTTGGATTATTCTTTCTTTCTCGAACCGCTACACCTCCTGAGCTTTCAGGTACACTCAAAGTGTTCTTTCAGCACCCTCCTGGCACCCTGTAACTTCAAATTCGACTAATTGTTGATACTGAGAGGGGGGTGAATCAATATCAAGTACAATTTATAAAAAAATTCAACTTATACTTAAACCATTCAATTATATCCAATGCGCAATGAAAAATAGTATAAGAGTTACACCAATACACCACAATACACCATGCACAATATATGAGAAATAATCAATAGTTATTGTTCAAGGGAAGTAATGACCTCCAAAGGTAGCTACAACATCCAAATATAAAGGGAGGGATAAAAATCCAAGAGGAATATACAATCCTCCAATATAAATAGAGGGTTGATCTCTCCATCCTTTCCCCTTCATTCCACGCAATAATATATGAGAAATAATTAAACTTTACATTAAATCATCACCATCAACCAACCATAACATAGAACCTGATAATGCTTCCTGAGACTTCTTCAACTTCTGTAATTCTTCAATTATTGGAATACTTTGATCATGTAGATAATATTAATCAATGTATTCTCTGAAACTCCTCCAAGTTTCACTCCTTGAATCCTCCCTAAAAATAAGTTATAGAGAGCATGGTAGACCTTATTCAATTCTGGTTTATTCAAGAGAGCGAACTTGTATAGAATGTCATGTGCTCAATATTTAACATATGATTCTGAAACTTTCACAAAACAAAATACAACCCTTAATATTTCCAATGAATTTTTTCTCACTTTATTTGGATTCTCCATGAAGAATTTATGACCATTTTACCCAGAACACCTGTTTATGACTAGCTTCAGGACTAGTCAAAAACCCTATGTTCCACAGAGTGTGTCTCCAAAATTGTAGCGAATGAAGAGATGAAATTTTTAACATAGGTACCTAGATATGTCTTCTCAATACCATATCCATTTCACCATCCGAATCGTTCTAGAAAAAAAATTATAGAGAAAATGGTGAGATGAACTGTAAATAACATACCTTAGAACACATCACCAAAAGACTTCATCCTCCCTTGAAATCCAACCTTCTTTACTTCAGATTTCCTTTGGAATTCGACTTTTGTATAAAATGAATGTATAATGATATGTGTTTATACCCTTTATTTTACTTCCTTTTAACATTAGGGACAACCTAAAACTTTCTTATTTTGTAATTCTTTTCTTTACTTATCTTCAGGGCTGACCTGTATTTCCTTCTTCAATTCACTTTGTCATCTTCCAAAATTCATTTCTCCTAAACCATGAGGATCCACATGACGTGTCACCTACCACTGGAAACAACATGATGTATACTATACAACCATGGGTGTTGTGTCTGCATGTGCATTGTCCTTCATGTACAAATACCTTCATTAATCTTGTGGTCCAAAAACAATGACTAGGCTTGACATCAATGACAACAACCAATCTTCCAACAATCTCCCCCTTTGTCATTGAGGGAAACACTCATCCTCCCCCTATCATCATGATCCCAATTTCTCTCCCCCTTTCACATCAATGGAAAAGGGTAGGGCTTCTCCTCCTAAGTTTAATGGAAAAAGGTAACTCTCTTCTTTGGGGTTGCTCCCCCTTTTGTGGGATCCAATTATGCTTTCAATTTCTCATAATCTTGTAATTGTTCCTAAAAGATATCAATGTTCTTTTCAAGCTTGTAATTCTTTTCTTCAGAACTACTCAATTCGCCTTTTAGTATTATGTTTGTGTTTCTARGATTGTTATTTTCAGTTTCAACATGCTTCAACTTTTCAATATTCTCATCTTCTTGTTCACTCTCTTCATTATCTTTGTATCCCCAAAAGGAATCAAGGTTGGTTTCTTCATATGAATCTTCTTCAAAAATGATTTATTCTTCTTTAGAATTCTTCTGATCATCATCCTGGGTTTCTTCGGTTATGAAGAGGACTTCTCCTCCATCATTATCTTCTTCATCACCCTCATTTGAGGAGATGTCATCATCCTTGGAGTAGAAGCTCTTTTTATTGTTCATAATTCTCTTTTTATAATAGCATTTTTCAACAATATGTCCTATTCTACCACATTTAAAGCATTTGAGAGGAGACTTACCTTTGTATCTTCCACTTCCCTTCTAGAACTTTCTTACAAAATTTTCTATTTCTTAATCAAGGTCATTATCCTTGTCTTTTGTCTTCTTTATGGATTTAAAGGATGCTTCATTGTTTGGCTGGTCACTTTCTATACCTGTTCTCATTTTATATGCTATAAGAAACCCATGTAATTCATCCATTGTCATTTTGGAAAGTCATTAGTTTCTTCAATGGCAGAGACGTTAGCATCATACTTCAAGAGAAGTGATCTCAACACTTTTTGTACAACCAAGGATTCATCGATCTCTTCACCAAATCCTCTGATAGCATTAATAACATCATCAACTCTAAGAAAATAGGTTGCAATATCTTCATTTTCATTCATCTTCAAAATTTTCAAATACTTCTCTATGACGTTGAAGCTTGACCTGCTTAACTTTTGGATCACATTCATAGATACTCTTGAGTTTGTCCCATACCTCTTTAGTAGTGATTCAGCCCATCCCTTTTCTAGCAATGGTTGGTGCCAATGCTCCTAGAATATCATGTATGGATTTTGAATTACAAATCATAAGCTTCTTCTCATTTGGATTGGTTGGAGCATTATTTGGGATTACATAGTCATTTACAACTAAGTACCAAATGCCTACTCCCAAAGTTGTTAGGTAAGTTTTCACTCTATCATTCTAGTATGCATAATTTCTTCCATAAAATCTTTGAATCCAATTTGAAATGTGTTCATGGTCATCCATCTTTTCTCAGGATTTTCCTTCCAGTGGTTAAATTGTTCTGAAGGAAACTTGCTCTGATACCAATTGTTAATACTGAGAGGGAGGTGAATCAATATCCTATACAATTTAAAAACTTTTTCAAATTATACTTAAACAATTAAATTATATCCAATTAGCAATGCACAATAGTATAAGAGTTACACCAATACACCACAATACTAATTCACAATATATGAGAAATAATCAATAGTTATTGTTCAAGGGAAGTAATGACTTCCAAAGGTAGCTACAGCTTCCAAATATAAAGGGAGGGATAAACCTCCAAGAGGAAGATACAATCCTCCAATATCAAGAGAGTGTTGAACTCTCCATCCTTTCCCCTTCCTTCCACCCCATAATATATGAGAGTTAATAAAACTTTACATTAAATCATCACCATCAACCAACCATCACATAGCCTGATAATGCTTCCTGCGACTTCTTCAAATTCTACAATTATTCAATTCTACAATTATTCAATTCTTAGAATACTTTGATCTTGTAGATAATATTACTCAATGTATTCTCTAAAACACTTCCAATTTTCACTTCTTGAATCCTCCCCAAAAAGAAGTTATAGAGAGAATAGTAGACCTTATTCAATTCTGGTTTATTCAGGAGAGCGAGCTTGTATAGAATGTCCGGTGCTCAATAGTTAACATCAGATTCTGAAACTCACACACATTAAACAACATCCTGTACTATTTCCAATAAAATTGGTCTCTATTGATTTGGATTCTCTATGAAGAAGTTGTGATGTTTTTACTCGGTACACATGTTTATGACTAGCTTCAGGACTAGTCAAAAACCCTATCTTCCACACAGTGTATCTCCAAAATTATAGACAATAAAGAGATGAAATTTTTACCACAGGCACCTAGAGATGTATGCTCAATACCATATCAATTTCACCATCTTAATAGTTCTATAAAACAAGTTATATATAAAATGTTAAGATGACCTGTAAATAACATACCTTAGAACACATCACCAAAAGACTTCATCCTCCCTTGAAATATGACCTTCTTTACTTCAGTTTTCCTCTGAAATTCAAATTTTGTATAAAATTAATGTATAATGATATGTATTTATACCCTTTATGTCACTTCCTTTTAACATTATGGCTGGCCTGACACTTTCTTATTTTGTAATTCTTTTCTTTAATTATCTTCAGTGCTGACCTATACTTCCTTCTTCAATTCACTTTGTCATCTTCAAAAATTCATTTCTCCTCAACCATGAGGATCCACGTGAAGTGACACCTATCACCGGAAACAACATGATGCATACTATCCATACATGGGTGTTGTTTCTGCATGTGCATTTTCCTTCATGTCCAAATACCTTCATCAATCTTGCGGTCCAAAACCAATGACTAGGGTTGACATCAATGACAACAACCAATCTTCCAACAATATCCCCCTTTGTCATTGATGGAAACACTCATGCTACCCCTATCATCATGATACAAATTTATCTCCCCATTTGACATCAATGATAAAGGGTAGGGATGCTCCCCCTGATTTTAATGGAAAAATGTAACTCTCTTCTCTGGGGTTGCTCCCCCTTTTGTGTGACCCAATTTTTCTTTCAATTTCTCATAATCTTGTAGTTTTTCCTTCAAGCTATCAATGGTCTTTTCAAGGTTGTAATTATCTTCTTCAAAACTACTCAATTCACCTTTTAGTATTATGTTTGTGTTTCTAAGCTTGCAATTTTCAGTTTCAACATGCTTCAACTTTTCAAGATTCATCTTCTTGTTCACTCTCTTCATTGTCTTTGTATCCCCAAAAAGAATTAAGGTTGGTTTCTTCATCTAAATCTTCTTCAAAAATGATTTCTTCTTCTTTAGAATTCTTGTGATCATCATCCTGGATTTCTTGGGTTATGAAGAGGACTTCTCCTCCATCATTATCTTCTTCATCATTCTCATCTNGTTGTAATTATCTTCTTCAAAACTACTCAATTCACCTTTTAGTATTATGTTTGTGTTTCTAAGCTTGCAATTTTCAGTTTCAACATGCTTCAACTTTTCAAGATTCATCTTCTTGTTCACTCTCTTCATTGTCTTTGTATCCCCAAAAGGAATTAAGGTTGGTTTCTTCATCTAAATCTTCTTCAAAAATGATTTCTTCTTCTTTAGAATTCTTGTGATCATCATCCTGGATTTCTTGGGTTATGAAGAGGACTTCTCCTCCATCATTATCTTCTTCATCATTCTCATCTGAGGAGATGTCATCATCCTTGGAGTAGAAGTTATTTTTATTGTTAAGACTTCTCTTTTTATAGTAGCTGTTTTCAACAATATGTCCTATTCTCCCACAGTTAAAGCATTTGAGAGGAGACTTACCTTTGTATCTTCCACTTCCCTTCTGGAACTTTCTTACCAAATTGTCTATTTCTTCATCAAGTTCATTATCCTTGTCTTTTGTATTCTTTATGGATTTAAAGGCTGCCTCATTGTTTGGCTGGTCACTTTTTGTACCTTCTCTCATTTCATATGCTATAAGAGACCCATGCAATTCATCCATTGTCATTTTGGTCAAGTCCCTAGTTTTTTCAATGGCAGAGACCTTAGCATCGTACTTCAAGAGAAGTGATCTCAACACTTTTTGTACAACCAAGAATTCATCAAGCTCTTCACCCAATCCTCTGATACCATTAACAACTTCATAAACTCTAAGAAAATAGGTTGCAATATCTTCCTTTTCATTCATCTTCAAATTTTCAAATTATGCTCTATGTCATTGAATCTTGACCTGCTTAACTTTTGGATCACCTTCATAGATACTCTTGAGTTTGTCCCATACCTCTTTATAAGTGTTGAATCCCATCACTTTGCTAGCAATGGTTGCTGCCAATGCTCCTAGAATAACATGTTTGGATTTTGAATTACAACTCATAAGCTTCTTCTCATTTGGATTGGTTGGAGCATTATTTGGGATTACATGGCCATTTACAACTGAGTACCAAATGTCTACTCCCAAAGATGTTAGGTAAGTTTTTACTATACATTCTAGTATGCATCATTTATTCCATCAACTATTTGAATCCCATTTGAAATGTTCTAATGGTCATCCATCTCTGCTCAGGATTTTCCTTCCAATGGTTAAACTGTTCTATAGGCAACCTACTCTGATACCAATTGTTGATACAAAGAGGGGGGTGAATCAATATCAAGTACAATTTACAAAAAAAATAAACTTATACTTAAACCATTCATATATATCCAATGAGAAGTGAAAAATAGTATAAGAGTTACACCAATACACCACATACACCATGCACAATATATGAGAAATAATCAATAGTTATTGCTCAAGGGAAGTAATGACCTCCAAAGGTAGCTACATATTCCAAATATAAAGGGAGGGATGCACCTCCAAGATGAATATACAATCATATAATATAAAGAGAAGGTTGATCTCTCCATCCTTTCCCCTTCCTTCCACCCAATAATATATGAGAAATAATAAAACTTTACATTAAATCATCACCATCAATGAGCCTTCACATAGATCCAGATAATGATTCCTAAGACTTCTTCAACTTCTACAATTATTCAAGTCTTGGAATACTTTGATCTTATAGATAATATTACTGAATGTATTCTATGAAACTCCTCCAATTTTCACTCCTTGAATCCTCCCCAAAAAGAAGTTATAGAGAGAATGGTAGACCTTATTCAATTATGGTTTATTTAGGAGAGTGAACTTGTACAGAATGCCTTGCGCTCAATATTTAACATAAGATTATGAAACATGCACACAAGAAACTAAATCCCTTACTCTTTCCAATGAAATTGGTCTCTATGAAAAAGTTATGATTGTTCTACCCGGAACACATGTTTATGGCTAGCTTCAGGACTAGTGAAAAACCCTATCTTCCACAGAGTGTGTCTCCAAAATTATAGTGAATAAAGAGCTGAAATTTTTACCATAGGTACCTAGATATGTCTTCTAAATAACATATCAATTTCACCATCTGAATCATTCTATAAAAAATGTTATAGAAAAAATGGTAAGATGACTTGTAAATAACAGACCTTAGAACACATCACCAAAAGACTTCATCCTCCCTTGAAATCCGACCTTCTTTACTTCATATTTCCTTTGAAATTTGACTTGTTTTAAAATGAATGTATAATGATATGTATTTATACCCTTTATTTCACTTCATTTTCACATTAGGGCCGACCAAAAAATTTCTTATTTTGTAATTATTTTCTTTAATTAACTTCAAAGTCGACCTATACTTCCTTCTTCAATTCACTTTGTCATCTTCAAAAATTCATTTCTCCTCAATCGTGAGGATCCATGTGACATGCCACCTATCACCAGAAATAAGATGATGTATAATATCCATCCATGTTTGATGTGTCTGCATGTCCATTTTCCTTCATGTCCAAATATCTTCATCAATCTTGCGGTCAAAAACCAATGACTAGGGTTGACATCAATGGCATCAACCAATCTTCCAACACTAATTCCAGGTCTAAATTTGCTAGAACAAATATTAAATTAAGAATATCTCACCACTTGGCCATTTTTATCAAATTTCCCATGAATTTAACAAAACAAATTGGGGATATTTCCCAATTTCACACAATTTCTTCTAATTTTTACCAGGGACGCACTATAAATTGAAATTTGGCCACTTCGAAATCAATCCTCTATGAAATTTCTCTTCAAATCAGCTTGCTCGGTCCATCCAGGCTCAGTGTTGAAAAATGGATCTCTGATACCATTCTGTAACGTACCTAGCCATGCACATGTTGGGCTCGATACCAAACTGTAACATAGCCAGCCACCCACAGGCTAGCCACGCTACTCCAAAATCTCTCTTCTAAACTGATCTCGAATTCTAATAACATTTAATCCAAAATCAAGCATGAAATACCCACATGCATTAATCAAGATCCATGCTACAACATAAAATAAATAAACAACGTGCCATGAACAAAAAATAACCAACAGACATGCACATTATAAATACATATCTCAAAGATAATTAAATACAAAGCGGAATATACATTATACAAAAAACACATGACAGAGAGAACTTATCTTTTCAAGTAAAGATTCACCAACTAGCTGTAGACCAGGGACATTCCTCCCAACCATAGACATTGTTCTTCATTTACTCTCAACAATAGGTCACCCCTGATCCAGGGATACGAATCCATAAGGATGATTCGTAGGCCAAATATGAGACACACAACAGTTGGCTATCTAGCTCTTATGTTTCACAACCACACAACAAATCTGGATTTCCAACTCTCTTTCCTAGGATTTTAAGTGGTTTTTTCCAGGGCTTTTAATGGATTTCCAACGTCATATCACCCATTCATGCCTTTGGTAGGTATATTATTTCATGGACATATAGGATATGTTTTCACTCCGCTTTTTATTATTTCATCTTCCTGTGATTGTGATTCATACACCCTATGTTATGCATCAAAATTACTCACTTCAATAGTGTCGCAAGTGTCGTCATTACAAGTGTTGTAAGTGTCTCATCTTGTCCGCAAGTGTTTCATATTGACCACAAGTGTTGAAAGTGTCACAAACATCATACTTCCATATTTCCCATGTCATGCCTCTAATGACATCATAGGGACA
>JASDQU010100967.1:716650-726774 GCA_032191745.1 Picea mariana | reverse complement strand
CTTTTGAAGCAGAGGCTCCCCTTCCCTTGCTATCAGAGCATTAAAAATCCCTGGTAGTCTTACACAGAGTGATGGAATGCTCTGGTGCCCCTTACACCAGAGTGCTACCCCCTTTTTTGTGAAAAATCCTCTAGGTTTTCAATTTCTGGGTTCAATTTTTGTTTTTGCACTTGCTTAGAGTCTCATACTCTCAGTTCATCTTGGTATTAGCCTTCAACACCATGTTTTCTAAGAATTGATTCTCTTTGGTTTGGGATTTTGACATTTTATTTCCTTTCCTTGAGGTCACTCTTTGTCTTTTCTTACCTAGAGTTAACTTGTTGTTTTCTCCTCATTTATCTGACTAAGTAGAAGCTTCCGTGAGGAAATCAAAAGGTCTGTGAACTTTTCCTTTTGATCTTTGAGGTCAGTTTTCCAACATTTCTTTTTTGTTTGAGGTTTTTTGGTTCTTGTTTGCAAATTCGGTTATCTTTGTATTTCTTGTTTATTCACGACAAGAGTTTATTTTTGTTTGTGTGAGGTTTTGCTTCTGATTGTTTAATCCTAAAGTCTGATTGAAATTAGAGGTTTTACATATGATTATCATTCACATATAAGAAAAAAGACATATTTTGGTGATTGGTTTGGATATTAGCAGGCATTTCTGAAATTTTTTAGCATTTCATTGGATTTGATTGAGAAACAATTGCATGTGGATGTTTCATATTAGTGTTTGATAGCGAAAATAATCTTCTCTCTTTCCCTTAAATAGGCATTCATCAAAAGAGAAGACGTCTCATCATTTTCTTGTGAATTTCTTTTGGTAATTGAGTCACAATATCATCAGTTTCATTGTCATACACCCTTTGAGTAAAGAACAATTGTAAAATGAACGCTAATTAAAAAATTATCTAGAATATATTTTTTTTAGGATCTTCCACCAACATTAGACTAGGATTGGCACTTTGGATTAGGTTGTGAGTACAACTCTCCAATTGTTTTCAAAACAAACATTAGCATATTGAGATAGGGAGATCAAATTTAATTGTCGTATAGGCTTTCTGAGATCCCCCTCTTACATAGGGGTTACGCACGAGGTCTCATTCGGGAGATTTGCAGAGATTATCCCTCCGTGGTTCAACTGTTTGTAGTGGTCGGATCGTATATTGGGGGTCACTTGAGGGTATACCCACGATTTCAGACTTGTTATCCTGCCCATACATTCGGATCAGACTGTAGATTGTACCCACCTAGGGGCTGACTGTGATTTGGTTTCGTTAGTTGCCATAATGTTTAGGTACTTACATGAGGTGAAAGTGAAGGGAAGTCTCACTGTACCCGGAACATACATTGGTCAAAATCACTCGGGCTCCTTGGAGTGTAAATCCACAATTACTGCGTTGAAGCTTGCACCAAGGTGAAAGTCTGTTAAGAAATTCGTCATTGTAACTGTTCCAAAATATCCTATCCCCTTATTGACTTGATCACGTGACATTGGATTTCATCACCAACTAGTACGATCATCGAGAGAAGTTTTGTTTTCTTGGTTTTGATTCCTAGATTTTATTAGTGTTTGTTGTTTCTTTTCGTTAGTTGGCCCTATATTTTCAGTGTGTACTGTTATTCTCCAAAATTGAGCCTATAGATGGTAAATGTCTTTTCGATCGTGTAGGATGCAAGGGATTCCTTCGGAAGGATACCAACCCTTACCTTCTAACCCTTCAGAAGACAACTATTGTGGAGAGGTAGAAAATCAATCTGATGCTGGGAGTGTTGTTACTTCTTCGTTAGACAATCCAGAAGGCGCTTTGGTTACAGTTGAGAATCCCACTCCTCACACTACATTTATGTCAGTAACCCCTCTCAAACTACTTTTGCTTCGTTTAGACTCCCTTGGGAATGTGATAGACGAAGAGATCCCACAGTTACCTAAGAGAGCATTTAGCGAAACATATATGGGATCCATAGAACCAACCTTTGGTGATGAGTATAGGACTCATGTTCATCCTACCACTGCAGTAGATGCAAATCCCACACCTTCTCATTATGTATGGAGGACTTCATCAGGACGTGATCTCTATGAGCATTTTGAATCCATTCGACAACCCTTTCATCCTCATGACCCTCCTGTTTAAATGAGACCATCCGGTCAAACTATGAATCACCCCATTGATTAGGTCATTAACCCTATTGTTACATCAGCAAAAGTCCATCCTAATCTTGGTCTCATCACCTCTACTCATTCCCAAGGCACTTCGATCCCTACCCCCACTTTTACAAAATTTCACTCTACAACTCCACATGTTATGAACAATCTTGCAGGGACATCCTTGCACCAGAGAATGTACACCCTTTCCAGCCAAATACAACCGACTAGAGGGAAACCACCATCTAGTGGGCCTATCACTCCTAGAGGACCACCATTCTATGGTAGGCCTACCCCTCCCGGGGGACAACCCCCTTTTCATGTTCCTCCTGGAGGGAAACCTCCCTTTGCTAGTCATACCTCGGTCGTTAATCCACCAATGGAAGGGGGGAAACCTTCGTTTGTTGGAAACCCTTCACAATCCTGGGGAATATCTTTAGGAGGCACATTTATTGAACCCCACATTAGGGGGGCACTCATATCATAACCCACAAGGAGGAGTATTAAATCATGTTCCTTTCCTACTGGTGTTCCTATGCCACACCAGTATCATCCACAAATTAACTRACAATTACCTTTCCTCGCGACTCTAGATCTCCCAGACTTGTCTTAGTTAACCAATGATCCTATTTTTCATTCACCGATTTGGTCAGTTATTCCAGCTAAACTTCCTTCTGATATTCCGAAATTTGACAGAAAATCTGGAGAAGATCCAAATAACCATGTGATGACTTTCCATTTGTGGTGTTCATCAAACTCCCTCATGGATGATTCTATACATTTGCGTTTTTTCCAGCAAACACTTACGGGATATGCAACAAAGTGGTATATTGAACTACCACATGCTTCTTTTCATCATTTCAACTCCCTTTCCATGTCTTTCCTCATGCACTTTCAACTACCTATTCACTACACATGGGTACTGAACTCTTTACCTCCGTTCATCAAACTGACTCCATGCATATCTCTGACCATATTCATGAGTGGATAGAATGACAAAGGATGATCAAAGTAATCATTCTTCACATATTATTGGTGGAGTGGTTTACTAAATCACTTTTACCCCCGAATGTTCACAATGTCACTATGGGTGGTGCAGTCATTGAGGAAGAAACCATTGCTCGAGATCAGTACTTATATTTGGTTTATTCACAATTTGGTACTTTGCATGAGTTGCTTCTGAATGTTGCTCGAGCTAATGCTGATCCATCAAATCTGTTATCCTCATCTCATGCAGATGGTGTTATCGGTTCCGTCAAACCACAATCTACTTCCCATTCAACCACACTCTCCTCTACCTCCCCCCAAAATCATATATCTGAGGTGAATGTAGTCCAATCTTCCCCTTCACAACAATCCAGAGGTAAGAAGAAAGAAAAAAATAAATAAAAAAATACTAATAACAATGAACAACCAAAAAATCAAGCTCAAACACCTGCTACCGAAAATAAATCATAGAAAAAACTAAAATTCTCGTCTATCATTTGTGGTGATGATCACTACACTCGAGACTGTCCACATTGCAATGAAGTGGCCAAACTTTTCTAGTGAAATTTGCAACCCTCTAGGCTTACTCAGCCTTTTCCACAGCAGCAATCCATGTTTTCTCAAACCCCCTCTCCTGGGGGAAGTTTTAGCCATCCTCGTGATAAGGCCTCGATAAGTGCACATATTTATATGTTTAATGGGATTAATTTGACCATTCGATCTAAGACATATGGCACACTGATTAAACCTGACAAAGGAAAAAAAACTAACGGTACTGATACTTTATCGGATCCATCATCGTCCTCCGTTAGTCCTCCATCAGTTAATCCTTCGTCTGGACCACTTCATATTGAGAAACCTATGTTTGAATCTATATTACACCCTCCTAAGAGAACTATACGTAAATCTACCTTTAATCCTAGCTCACGTGCCACCCAAAACTACAATATTGTTGAAGATTTGGCTCAAGCACTGTGTGTTATGTCTGTGTTAGAAGTTCAAAAGAACTTACCTAGTCAACATAGAATGCTCTTGGCTGCTATTGGCACTGTTGATCCTGAGTCATCCAACGATATCATGTTTAACCTAGACAATTATACATCTTGACTCTCCCACCAACTTTCTTTCCAACTTGATGTTGTTGTTCACAATCAACAAATCCATTGAACTATTTTGGATGAGGGAGCCTTAAATTGTGTCATGTCTTTAGCATGTTTGAAAATTTTAAAATCACCTGCACTTAACGAATTCCCAACTATGTTACATGCATTCTATGGGTGAGGTTTTCATCCCCATTGGATTTTACACTCCCTGCCCATCTAGTTGGGTGGCAAAACCGTCATTGTTGATGTCGAGGTGGTTGATTCTCCCCTCGATTACAACTTATTGCTTGGAAGAAGCTGGTTTTATGTTATGACTGTCGTTGCCTCATCGGTGTTTCGATGTGTACAATTCCCTCATCTGGGCAAAATTGTCACTATCTATTAGTTATCTTTCTGTACACCCGACGCTCGCGCTCCCGCTACCAACAATATTACATTCTTGGGATATCACAAGATCATGTATGAAAGCATTGGTGTTGGATTGCTGAAATATTATAGCCTTATGGGTACCTTCCCTACACCACTTCCATCGACTACACATCATATTGCCACCGTCGATATGATTTCGACCACGGCTTGTAAATATTTGGAATCATTTGACACTTGGATTGTACTTAGTCCCTTGGAATTCAATGCACTAGGTGATGCCATGCCACTTAGTCCATCTAAAACATCATATGTTGTTTTCCAATCCACTTCTCCCTCTTCTGATGACCAACATCTATTGGCACAGGACAGTTACTCGATGCCATCACGGTTCAACTCCTTGTCATCTGCGATCGACTACATTTCCCCAATTTTTCCCTCTAATGAATCTATTCGGGAAATGATGAGCGTTGACGAGCTACCTCAAGATGATAACCATCATCGACCTTATTTTCTTCCCCCTCATGAAGAAATTTGGGGAGATATACACCGTATCTTCCCTCTTGATGTTGATTTTCCATTTTCTCCCATGACTTCAACTTACGATGATTTGGATCTAGTAGTTGACATGGTGATCTCTTCGGTAGGTATATTGGAGCCTGATATCCTTACCCCTGTCGCGACCCTCGACATGTGTTCCTTCCAGAGTGTTTTTCTTCCATCCAGTGAAGATCTCTTGGAAGCCATGAMTGATTTTTTTCCCTTGACATGGTGTCCTTCCAGAGCATTATCCTCTTGGAAGTCATGACCAAGGAGAGGTTACGAGCACAGTTTTTCCTCTATGTATAAATATCGTTAAAAAATGAAACAAAGGTGATAAGCATAGTTTCTCTTCTCTGTAGCAAGCTCCTTAAAAAATGAAACAAAATCTTTGAGCATGTTTTTCCTCTCTGTAGCAAGCTCGTTAAAAAATGAAACAGTCACCTCTATTGAACCTTATTTTCATCCACTCTTATCCTTTTTCTCCGTCTAGTAGAGAAATTGGTGACAACCTCACAGTCGATGAATGAATTGAAGCTTGGAGGGCATGTCTCTAGCCTTTGATGATCATTCTGGAGTTAAGCCACTAGCTTTCAATCTAGGGGCATACCGAGTTTAGTATTTGTTCTTTCTCGTGCTCGAAAAAACATGAGAATGTAATGGAGTATACTTTTATCACTTTTTCAGACTCGCATGGATATACAAAAAAGGAACCCCTTGGAGTCGTCTTTAAGCTCTTTTCAGACTCTCTAAACATGAAAATATTGTCAAGTGATCTTGCTTCCTTTTCCACTCATTAAAAGGTTTGAAAGGGCGTCTTTCAAGTGATAATTAATCTATTTTTCAGCCTCGCGAGATTAATATTACTAAAAATGACAACATTGGAGTCATCTTTAAGTTCTTTTCAGACTCTCTAAATATGAAAAATCACCGAGTTTTCCTTCTCTGGACTTGTTAAACAATCATACATTGAAGGGCCCATATGGGACCGAACCCTTACTTCTTCCAGTTCATTAAACAAAAGAAGAGGGACTTACCGAAGGTAAGTTATATTGAGCATGTGTTACCCTCSTCAAGATCATTAAATTAAAAAGAGGTACTCGTCTATCTGGATGGGGGGGAAATTGAAGGAAGCAAGCCAAGCCGTTTTTTGAGAACACTACTAGTAACTCTTATAGTCGCCCTTGAACACGACACTTTGTCTTTGTAYGCACTTTAATCCATTGAACCTCTACACTGAGCCAATCCTTTGAGTTTCTTTTACTCCTTTGGGTCACCTGAAAAAAGTCAGAGCATCCACTACATTATCAAATTTTGGTCCATGTCACGTTTATGCTGATGTGCCTCAATGTTCAAGGGAAGTATCTGCCTCGAGAATCARCCATCATAAATATCCTGTTTCAATACYCGTGTCAGTCTATGTTCATTTGATCTACTAATTACAAATCTCTGTCAGTTTCATGTCGTTGATGGGGTATACATCAAGGCCCTCCCTTTATGAGTTTGTTCCTGTTGACTTCAACACATTATCCAGGAACTAGACTTACAAACCAGTTAGTACCTTGGGACCTGCATGCCTCAATGGTAGGCCTCCTCATGTATGATAGTGGGTTTACATCATTGAACTCTAATCAGATGAGTCCACAGATGTTTGACTTCAGCTCATCCATTCACATTCATTGGAATATACTAGAGTACCTTGGGAATCATTGACATCAATGGTGATTTCCCTCGTGCTTGTTAACGATTTACATCATTGACTGGTAATCAAGTGGTTTCTGCCATGTTTTACATCAGGACATCTATTCACATGGTTACATTCAGACTACATCAGGATAGGTAAGAAGACCCTGGGTTGAGTTTTCACTCTTATGTATACTTTTCCTAGGTTGTGAAGGAGTTATTTTGAACTATGACACATATACTTTTACATAGATCCACTTTGTATTGGTCATGGCTATGTCTTATCATCTCGTAGATCCACTGTGTATTCTTCGTGGCTATGATTAGTTTAGGTCATAGGAGTATAGATCCACATTGTGTCTTCAGTGGCTATACCATTTTKTCAATATAATTATGGATCCACAGTGTATTTTATGGCAGCCATACCTAAAATGTCTTTATCACTCAAGCATAGGTATGCCTCCCTYGGGTTTGAAACATGTCATAATATTTGTTTGATGGTTTTGTGAAGCTTTTTCCAGTCTCTCTGCATYCATACCCTTGCTTGAAAAAAATTACAAAGTAMTTTAGTCATCATCGTCTTCTGACTTCTCACTTTGGGGGGCAATTTGTTACACATCAAAATTACTCACTTCAATAGTGTTGCAAGTGTCGTCATTACAAGTTTTGTAAGTGTCGCATCTTGTCCACAAGTGTCACATCTTAACCACAAGTGTTKCAAGTGTCACAAATATAATTCTTTCATCTTGCCTATTTCGTTCCTCTAACGACATCATAGGGACACTTAAGACACCTCAAAGACTAGTTTTGAAGAAGAGAAATCAGTTGACAAGAAGTACAAGCCTTTTTCCATTGGAAAAACCACTCAAATATGGATTTTGGAGAGGAATGCTCCCCTACCCACTGTCAGGGAGTGTTATCTCTCCCTGGGCCTCTTTAGGGGAGTGTTTGAGCGCTTTTTGCACCCTTTTGGTGGAGCACTACCCTTTTTGAGTGAGTTTTTGGTGTGTTGAGCCAAATCAGGGAAGAATCCCCTCAATTTCTGAAGGTGGTTGGATTCGAATAGAAGGTCAAGGCATGATATTAGGGACAATCCTCAACTGAAGGAGAAGAATCCTCAACTTATATCAAATATATCTCAAGTGGTTGGGCTTCTCCAAGGTTATATAAGGAGGACTCCTCGTGGTGAAAAGGAAGTGAATACTAGAGATTGATACCAAACTTATGATCCTATAAGTGGTATTGATAGGGAAGATTGGAGATGACAAACTTATGATCTCATGAGTGAAATGTCATCAAATAAATTAGATTATATTACTTGATAAAAGGGGTTGGACGGGGAGAACAGGAAGAAGCTGTTGCACCTTCATCCAAAGGATTGTAAGTACTTTTAATTGTTCTCATTAATAATCAATGCTTGGTCTGCTTCTTTCAAATTTATGTTCATTATGAATTTGTCTGTAGTAGATGGATCTATATTTGAGATAATATTAGTAGACTAGGAATTCTTTTGTACCTTTGTTTGTTTTATAGGACCTATCAGGGAGCTCAGGATCGAAGCTTAGCCTGGACTTTGCAAAGACAAACATCGTTAATAAGGTACATATTTTTCTTCTTCTCCGTCATATATTAGCTTGATTAGATCTAAAAGGATGTCAGTGTCCATGTTAATCACCTTTCTGTCTTGGCCTTAGGATTCTAGAGTCCAAGAGGGAGTCCGCTTGTCCGCAAGAGGATTCACCTGTAACACCCTAGGTAAAAACCCATTTCTTAATGACATGGAACCTTATCACTGCTACTAGAAGTGCCGTTATTAAGTGGTAGAAACTTACCAAACATGGGTACCCTAGTTAGAACATATTTTCTCATTTGGTGCCCATGCAAAAGTTATTCCATAATATCGGTAGTTCCTTATAGTCTCAATATGAATTTTCCTTCACACCCCATTTTGTTACTAATGAGAAGTATGCCTATTAGTTGTGGGACTCTCCAGATTGAACTTGTCTCTTTAACACTCGTTAAATGGTTTTAAAGGACCTTTATTTGGTATAACTTTAACCCTTTTCCAGACCAAGTAGGCTACTTATGAAAAAGGAATACTCTAGTCTCCATTGGCTAGAAGAGTTCTCCTCAGTATTATTTTAAACTATTTTCGGGCCTAGGGGACTAAATCTATGAAAAAGGACATTTTTGAGTTAAGTTGTAACTACATTCCATTATCCTACTTGCATTATTGAGCCTATTCCTAGCCCCTGATTTCTCGTTATAAGCCTCTTTCCTCAACAATTTGCATCACTCGCCCAACAATGCCTTCCATATATCCATTGCAACTTGACACCCTTTACCCATAGAGGAAACATCCCCTCGAGTGTCCATTTCCCACATGCACTTCCTTGCATTGAGAATAGGTATGTTCCACTACATGGAACTAGTTACTTACTCGTGACACTCGTTTTCTCTCATATATCATAGCATTTATTTTCCTATGAAAAATTAAAAAAAGACGGGTAGGAAAAGAATATTATCTCTTATCGGCAGAAATTGTGTTGCCTTTGAACAGAGAAAAAAATCTTGAGTCCATTTTCATCCAAGTTTTGGGTTTATCATGACCTTAGGAAGCTAAGCTCATTACTTAGAGTTTACTCCTCCAACTCGTTATTCCTCCAGTCCCTATGGAGAGTTTGTTAATGCCTCCCACGTCACAAGTTGTTGTTAATCATTAGTATTAATTCTATGATGCCTGATTTATCCATATGTCTCATACTACTTTTCAAAGGAATTTTAAATCCAGTGTCGGTCATTTCTCAGAACTCTTGACTTTTCAAGTCAGCCATACCCTCAGTGTATCTCAGGATCACATTAAGTTGTTTTCTTACCTTGGACCCTGGGCCTACTTTCATCATTAGTAGGTAACCTTGAACCCAATAGATGACATCTCCTCATTGGTCACTGACTAGGGGGCTTCCCTTGTGTTTGACATCAAGAAATATATTCACATATTGGGATTCATGCAGTGTCTTGGATTCCATTAGCCCTATTGGTGGTTTCCTCTCCTTTTTCAAAAATTTTCCTCATTGGTTGTTATTTAGAGGGTCTCTTTCATGCATTACTTGCATCTAGTGCATGAAAGAGACACACATGGTCATTGGTTCGTGAACATCCTATTCATCTGAGCTCCTCCTAACCATCAAGTTATTTCTTCGTACCTCATGATGGATGATGAGAGATTCCTTAATTATCTCCTTTCGTTGGGTCTCCTTCCATTGAGTTCAACTTATCTAATCTGGAACTGAGACCTAGATTCCTATGAGTACCTAGAG
>JASDQU010100967.1:694458-707951 GCA_032191745.1 Picea mariana | reverse complement strand
AATTTCGAGAAATAACATCCTTAGGAGGGAGAGCAGTGAGAAATATTCAAAGGGAGGATCCCTTTAAGGTTTCCAAAAATTAATGAGCAAGATCTGTCTAGGAGGGATCGGGATCATTCCAGACCATCAAATCTGGGAAAGCTGCATGACAGTTAGCCATGAAGTATTTCGACACTTCGTATTTCAGAGTGTTTAAAGTGTTTGAGAAGAGGGGTTACGGACTCATGAAGACGCGAAGGGATCCTAGTCGTTGACTACCAGGAGACACGTGGAAATGTATTAGAAAATTCGGTAGATAGAGGTCTTGAGAAGTAGCATGTGGAGTAGGTTAAATCTTTGCGAAGTTGCGAAATCCAAAGTGAAGTTGGACCATCGTATATAATAGGACATGTGGAAGATATCCACACATTCGGAGGAAGGTGTTTTAGAAGGAAACAAAGGAAGAGGTCGCAATACTTTCGAAGCCCATAGCCTGTGGTCATATTGGGGAAGAGTCTTGCACGGGGTTAGTACTCACATATTGGTGTCGATAAAGCACCAGAGAGTAGAGTTGCAGGTAGTTTGAACTTGCAGGTGACATCAAGGGGACATGTGTGTTAATCGTTTGGGGTCTGTTGACATCCCAAAGAGCCAATTCATGTCAAGAATTTGAATATCCAAGACCGATAGGTTACATAATCCCCAAGACGGAAGGGGAGCTTCACCACTGAGAGAGGTTTTGGTAAATGGGCTCGTGCTTGAAAAAATCCTCTTTCAATTTTTAAATATTTCTTTCCATGTGGTCAAAAAAGGAGTTTGAAGTTGATTGGAAAAATAGTCATTTCCAAAACTTGCACAACGAACTTGTGTAGTGAACATGCAGAGAGAGTTTCCTTTTGACATTTTATTCTATTGTTTGGATTTGATTGATGTTTGAAGGTCATTGATTGATAGTTTGATACTTGAGATGATGATAAGCATCCCTAGGACCACTTCATTACCCTTTCAAACAACATTTTCTTCAACATTCTAATATATGTCAAATACTCGATTCAGGCTTTGACCCTTGAGAAAATTATAGGACACTAACAGGTTGTTACAAGGAAAATATCTCTCTATGGATAGGGGAAAACCACAACATACATAACAACACAAAGAAATCAACTTTAATCTCAAGTATGCTATATAAATGAAATGCTAACAAGACAAGCCTAGAAGCCTACCTCATCCAGACATTCAAAGAAGATGATCGTTGAGCACATGACCCAAAGATTTATACCTGCAACTTGTCTGCAACAACCAAGATATGAAAGAATGTGGTGATGATATATAATTTCATAATATAAATTAGCATAATCTGTTAACATACATGACAAATAAGCCCATGCAAATTAATTAAAATATTTGCAAGATATCAATTGGATGAGAAAAGAGTATTTATATTAATGTAATCAACAAAAGTAAATAGGTGACAATATTCTATAACAATACATATCGAAACAGAGAAACAAGTCCCTCCAGCTAGGCCTCCACCACTTCAATCCTCCGCAAAGGCAAGCTCACATGTAGGATTCAATGAGGTTCTCCATCACAAAAGAGGAACAAATTGGGGGTTGAACACAAGAAGTATAGAATTTCAAGGACAAAAGGGATGAAGAATCACTATGAAGTGAAATTTATCCAGAGCATCTTTTCTCTCAAAGTTGAATTTCCGATTGTCAAAGGCTTGGATATGGTTCAATTTATATCCTTCAAATAGAACTGAAGGGTCGAGTCAAAGTGTTTCCAGTATATGGAAGGTCAAGGATCATGGATCACATGACATGGCATAGAAACCATACATATTTTTTAATTTTAAACACCAAACCTGTTGTACGCGGGTTGTAGTGGAGCAACCTACATATACGCGAGTTGTCTAACTGGTAGGGCCCGTATATGTACAAAAATATGTATTTTATCTCTGGAGTGAACAGAAAAAAGGGGACTTCTAGTTTGCAGAAATAAATGGAAGGCCATCCAAGCAATATGCATCAAGTGAGGAAATATTTGTTGTAACATATGCCCCCTAATGTGTGAGGTCAGAGGAGTATCTGCGATGGCTGAAATATATTATAATACCTAGAAGTGGAGTAATGAAGACTCAGCTGGAAGTACTCGTTACTTCTGAGAATATTATAATTCATAATGACTTTGTACACATGGATTCCAATCTAAATTACAGTGCAAATCCATGTTGATATATATCCAATAGTTGTTCATGGCCATGAATAGGAAATACAAAGTGGATATGCACCATAGGCTAGCATAGTCACGAACAAGACACGATGGATTCTAGTCTCAAAATCAACTGAAGATATATGTATACAATGAAGTACAATATGCTATTCCATGATCACTGAAGTCATATAAGTATTGGTCCAATTAAAGACAACAACATATATGATATGCTTGTACTTTCAAATGGAGGTCTTCTACAGTATCCGTCGAAGGTGCAAGCCTACATCATGTGAATATAGGAGTTGAAGTCAAACACAATGAAGATTCATTTGATTACCAATCCTTAAGGTATACCTTTAACAAATGCAAGATAACCCACAAATAATGAAAGTAAGTGTCAAGGAATCGAATACATTCCATAAGTGCGAATAAGGGTGTTGAGGTCAAACACTTGAATAATCCATCGATAAGGAAAAATTGATGTATTCCCAACTATCTATGGTGGGAGGACCTTTTGTTGATGGATGTAAGCCTCTAAGTACTCATAGGACTCTAGGTCTCATTTCCAGAATAGATAAGTTGAAGTCGATGGAAGGAGACCCACCAAAAGGAGAGAATTAAGGAATCTCTCATCATCCATCTCGAGGTACAAACAAATATCTTGATGGTTAGGAGGAGATAAGATGAGTTGTTGATATCCATGAAGGTTCATTTGTGGACATTTTTTCAATTGATGATGTGGCTACCTCAATTAAATATTTTCAATAACACACTATTCTTTTCCCTGATGTGAATGATAAGCCTAATGAATAGATTGTTTTCTTTCATTTTGAAAAGTATCTTGTGTTGGATGACATAGAACAATTAGCAACTGTAAAATAAGAGAGTGGTTGTCTTTTTGTTGACCTTCAAAAAATGGTAGTGTATCATGCTTTTGAAGGTTTTTTTGCAGTTTTGTGGTTATCATTAAGGAAAGAGAATTTTTCAGAGTTCATAAACTTTGAAGGTGGATTTAGATTTCATATTGAGTTTCCATATTTTAATCTTTTCTTTACTTTTGGAGAGAATCAAAGAAAAGGTGAGTCAAGTATCCATTTGTTTGATTGGTTACATTGGAAATATGAGATCACTTGAATTCAGGAGTTGCCTCAACTGATTAGAGTAGGAGTATTGTGCTAATAAGCTTTCCGGGAAAGAATTTGTTTCAATTTGGATTCTAGAAGTATGGTTTTAAATGTGTGCATAGTTTTTGTGTACCGTTTTGGTTTTCAAAGTGGGTTTGATTTAAGTTGGAGAAGGACACAAGTCAATTTGCAGGTTGGGCACAACCCAATGGATGAAGGCACCTGGTCAATGAGTTATTTTCTAACTCATATGGAGGACACCATCCCCATTGGAGACAATGTTAGTTTCCTATAATTTTCTCAAGGGTCAAAGTCCGAATCAAGTATTTGACATATATTAGGATGTTTAGAAAATGGTATTTGAAAGGGTAATGAAGTGGTCCTAGGGATTCTCATCATCATATCAAGTGTAAAACTATCAATCAATGACCTTCAAACATCAATCAAAGACAAACRATAGAATAAAAKGTCAAGAGCAAACTCGCTCTGCAAGTTCTCTACGCAAGTTCGATGTGCAAGTTCATTGTGCAAGTTCTGGAAATGAATGTTTTTGTAGCCCACTTCAAACTCATTTTATGACCATATGGAAAGGAATATTTTTAAATTGAGAGAGKATTTTATCAATCACAATTCCATTCATAAAAATGTCTCTCAATTTCTTCACAGGTATCATGGTTTGGAATATTTGAATGGATATTTATAGCCAATTTTTCAGATTTAAACATTTAATGATTTCTTGTTTTAGTCATTATTTTTGGGCACAAATCGAGAGACGATGGAGAGGAATTTTGGGAAACTGAAAGAGGATTTTGTCAAAAACATGCCCATTCACAAAAATCTCTCTCAATTTTGTAACAAATATCATTATTTCAAGAGATATAATGTTATCTTTGACCCCTATTTTCCAGAAAATTGATTCATATTTCCTAGCAGGAAGTCCTAAACATGTTGCTATAATTTTGTAACTAGATCCAAGTTTGGGAAGTAGTTGAGATCGAAATCCTCAACTTGGGGAATTGTATTTTCTATATATATTTTTAATTTTGATTGACTAAGAGGTTTGCATAAACATAGAGGATATTTCTTTTGTACATTTTGTAATTTTTCTGAAGTTTAATGAAATATTAGTGCATAAGTACAATGTTATTCATACCGGATATCCTTGTGGTGTTTATCTGAAGTGTGTGTTTCCCTCTCAAGTATGTATTTCCTGTGCTCTTTTCTCATTTCATCTGCAACCTTTATCTGCTTAAATTAGAAAGATAATGGTCTGGAATTCATCGAATATTGATGCTTTAGATTCAAGGAATTTAAGTATTGTTATCTCTTCTTAACCCAATTAGAATTCATCTCCAATCAGAATTCATCTCAGATGGTGATCTGAATGTGGTTAATTGTTTTCTCTTTATTCCATCATACAAAAAAAATATTTAAACTGAAATATCATCACCAATCTAGCCTATACTCCTTGGTATTTCTACCACCAGTCACTAATAGTTCCATTTGATTCAAATTTGACTCCATGCCCAATGGATTTCTCTCTATGCTCTGCCACCACATCTTAAAACTTTATTTCTATTTTAGATTTTTCCACTGAGCCTAATTTACATTGAGAGAGACCTATCTGGTTTGGAAAGACCAGATTCCAATCCCAAAGTGGTATGTGGTTACCTCTGTGGTTTCCCTCCTAAAACGAAGGGAAATTACAGAGTGATAACAAAACATGCAGATGGAGTATTTAGTAGATAATCATGCAATGAGTAGTCCTTAATACATGATGACAAATGCATGGGTATGCAAAATGTCATATGGTTGATGGGATATAATTTCATGGATCATCATGATAGAGGATGGTATGGGTAATATGCCATATGGGTAAGGTAATATGTAAGTGAAAATGAAATATAATATATAAGGTGAAAATAAAGGTAAGGATGATTGAAAAGTAAGAAAATGATGAATGAAATCACAATGGTTTAATGATGGGATAAATGGTAATGGTGAGGAAACAAGTATAAGGGAGTTGAAAAAATAATTTATTTGTTCTCTTAGTAAACCAAAAGAGTTTTAAAAAACAATTAGCTCAGAATTGTTCAGTCCCATACTTACAAATATATGTTCTTAGTTTTATGTAGGAGTGTTTGGAAACTGAGGAGACAACTACAAAATACTACCCTGAAACTTGTGTTGTTAAATATGATGCTAGTGGTGCCTTGGACTGAAGAGGGAAGACCCACCACTATCAAAATTTTCTCAATAAATGTTAAAAGCACAACTACATGTCTTCCTGTACCTACTCTAAAGTTATTATACCAGAATAGATAAAAACCTATGAAAAATCCATCAATGCATTGGAATAAAGTATATAGAAAAAACTGAGATATACTGAAATGTATTTCTCTGAATGGACTACTGAGATATGTTGTTCTGGATAAATAAATTTTAATCTTCATACATTCCCATACTTTTTGAAAAATAATGAAATTATGGGTTTATTTAATTATGAAAATGATGATATCTAAAATGGAAACCAAGAGGTGATAAATGATTGTTGGTGGATGATTTTTCCATGGAGAATAATGTTGAAACAAGTATCTGAATTTTCAACAAGTTTTTGGAACACTTGAATGCTATTGACTCGAGTGCCACTACCATGAAGACCTACAAATTATGCGAAAATTTGAACTTATTGGCGCAATGTAGACTGCGAATGGGAGTCAAAATAATGTACGTTGATGTTGTTGCAAAAAGTATGTTATCCCCAAAAATAGCACTAAAATTGTTAGGTCAATTAATTGTTGTTAATAAACCCCCTTTATTTGCACGATGCTAGAGACTACAAACTAATGTTAGGATAGTGAACCAAATATTCTTCACTAAAACCCATTCTTGGTGCAAGTCTATCTATGTGAATGAATTTTTCAAATTTGAACATAGAAAGAAATCATTGGATAATGAGCCAATGATAAATGTTGTTAACCAATGCTCGACTACTCACCTTTGATGTTGATGAGAGTCGAGGTGCCTTAGTACACCTTGCTCGGTACAAATGAATGTGTTAGGGTCAAGTCACCTGCAAAATATTTCAATCAGGAGACTTTGATGAATTCCCATTGTTGTTGATAGCGAGGAGGCATGCCATTGATGTAGGTAAGTTCCAAGGTACTAACAAGATCTCTAATATTGATCCCAGATGATATGCTGGATTCGATGGGTTGATATTTTTTGAAAGGTGGGCCTTAAGAAATCCCACATCATTTGAACCGAGAAAACATATGATGATCTGAAGATTACATGGTAGAACCAACAACTGAATGCATAATTCATTATGACTCTTTCCCATTGGTTGCCTAGTTTTCAAGCAAATCTCATGTCTAGTTGTGCCAGTAAACTAGTTTTCACTACTGGACTTATTTTTCTCTTTACTATTTTATTTATTTATTTACACTATCGTACTCTACTTGGAAAACAAAACATTTCCACAAGTGTAGGAGTATTTCCAATGCATCCATTTATGCAACCAAATCTCTATTACCCTTATATCCAAATTTCAAAAGTATACCTCCATGATTGTCGAGATATGAGAGACTAGTTGTTCTAGTGGAGTTGGTGCCAAACAATTTTGAAAAATGGAGCATTATGGTGGCTTGATGACTGTTTGGAACCAAGTTTCAATATATCCTTTGTCTCCTTGGTAATATTTGTTTTTCAATCCATAAATCTCTTTAGAAAATTGTGCATGAAATTCCTGGATGCATAAGGGATTTGGTGACAAATATGGAGGAAAATATTTGATATTTGGATCTAGTGTATGTACTCCATCTGATGTGATCCATGAGTCTTTTATATGATTACAAGGATGATTAAGAAATCCTTCTAGGTTCTCTTCTTATGGATGAGGATCATGGATCTACTCTACTTCTTGATATGTAGACTCCTCCCTCATGATAATTCTGAACTTTGGACAAGGGTTTGAGAAATTACTTGTAGTGATAAGTCCTTCTTCGCTCAAAAAATTCTTCAATATTTTCAAGTTCTTCCCACTATTCTAGATCCCCTGCTCATAAATGGATTAGTAGTATGGGGGCTCTTACAACACCTTGAATTAAGGAAAAGAAATGAAATCAATAGAAACAAAAGCACACCATTCAAAGAAAACTTAAGCAATCTAGAATCTCTAGGTATAACCATTATTCAACTACATGATAGAGAAGGGTTTGGATAGACTCACCAAAGTGAATGTTGAAGGATAGAACCCTTGCAAATATTTAGAAGCGAGAGCGCATTTGTGTCTTATCATCCTATCCTCCATCAAATTTGCAATGTAGTAAGAAAACCAAATAGAAACAAATAACTAACAAAATTATCTTTCTATCATTTACCTTTTAACAACTCCCCGACAATGGTTCCAAAAAATGTCAGGTCAATTGATTGTCGTTAATAAATCCCTTTTACTTGTCAATCTAGTTCACAAACTTATGAGTTGTATACATAGTTTGTGCAAGTAAAATATGGAAGTCTAAACTATCTTATCTTCTTAGAGGAAAAATAAACCACTCTACAATCCAACCATTCATCAAAACAATAATAAATTAAGAAGAAAGAAATCTTAAACAACTTTGCTTTGTCCATATGATTGTTATTAAGGATGAGAACAATTCAGTGACTCTACATGTTATCATGCCCAGTTCAATTATATATGCATAAAAATGTTTATGATGTATTCCTTAATTACTAGTCAATGGATATTCAAAAGGAACTCTAAATGCTAACAAACAATCAAAGGGGAAGCAATCAGTTCTCTGTCAAACAACCTTCCAGGGCTCAAGGTGCAATATTTCACCTAACAACTTAATTGTTCATGCTACCTTCTACTAGGTTGTATTCGAATGAAAGAGGTTTCCATCTACTATCCAAAATTAAATGTAATCTGATGTTTAAGCCTAAACATAGAGTTTTAACCAAACTAGCATTCAAATCAGTTAGAATATAATGTTACTCAAAACCTCATGTGTGGGCTACCGATCTAAGGTGGAATTTACCAATTTTAAGAGGAAAATGTCCAAATCTCCTAATTAATCGTAAATCGCTTACACTTGCATCAACAATTAACACATCAATCATGTCAAGTCTAAGTGGTGGAACTGTACTTTTGCATCTAGACAATTTATCTATGTGCAAAGATGACTCTAACTAGATCTTGTCAGTAATATTAATATATTCACTTGTTTATAGGAGAGTGGCAGAGGTTCAGAGAGAAGCAATTACTAATTCTTGAGATCTATTATTTAAGAAAGTCAACATTTGTAATCAAGAAAAAACTTTTTAAATTTGCATTGACAAAGAAAGAGACGCAATGGTAAAACAGTGAACTATTTAAGCTTCAAACACTCATCCACTAAGAAGTGATTATAACACTCATGTCAATATCTTTGGAGGTAAACTGAGCTACAAGTATATCATTCATGGAAATGCTACAGATTATAAATAAGGAGATATTGTAATTATAAAATTAAACTATTAATGAAACTAATAAAAAATACCAAACCAAATTAGCAACGAAACAAATCAAAATATAAAACTACACTAATAATTATATAAAGAATATTTGCATCCCAGGTTGGTGGACCCTTTCCAATTGGTAGCAGGTTGTTAAAAACTTACATGAAAGAGGTCAAAGGAACATTGTAGATTTGAACTTGACAATTTGTATTAAGAACAAATTTTGGGGCTTGTAATTGATGCTTCATTACATACATCATCTCTGAATCATGACAACAATAGATCATGTATTCCTTTCATCTCCAAATCAATAGCTACAATGTCACTTTATATCCTCCCTTTTACATTACATATCATTACAATATATAAACAAGTCCATAAGTGAAAATTGAAGCAGTCCCCTACATCCTCAAAAACAATAGTATGAATATAGTGGAGATATGGATGAACCAAGATATCCTTGATAAATTTCAATCACTGAGGACAAACTTAGAACCTATGGAAACCAATCGAATCAATTAATGATCCATTATGTTATTCCTTTCAGATCTGAATTGAAATCCGTTGAACATATTGAAAGTGGGTTGCAACATAAATCTAGGCAAACACAGATTAAGAAAACTTTATTATCTCCTTAAGCATGCAAGATTTAAGAATTTTGGTTGAGAGTGATTTAACTAAGACCATACTACACAAAACCCATGTTCTATATTTACTAGGTTCTTCTTTGTTTTCCCGTAAATCTTCCTAAAAGTTTATTGCTTCTAGTTCAACACGTTTTTAACTGAAAACCCTTAATCATGGTTGGATACCACCACATGTGACCTGGGTGCGAACCAAAGGTCCTGAACCATGCTGGAAGCTAAACTTACAAAACACATGTGAGCATTCTTGATTTGGGTGAGTGCACATATGTCGACCTACAAACCTAGGTACCATAACAAATAGACGTAAAGGAATAGAAATAACATGTTTCATTAGTAAAATTTGTTTAAAAACTCATTATAATTCATTAAGAACATAGGAAATATAATGAAATAAACAACTATCACCTCAAAATACTTGTTGGGAAGGTTTTTAGTCTTGAAGGAATGAAAATCTATGATATCAAGGTTAGGTTCAGGTATAGAGATTGTTGGAAGATTGGTTGTTGTCATTGATGTCATGTAACAACCCTGCTTAAATAGATGTATAGGATTATTAATTATAATTAATTTAATAATCTAACTGTCCTAAAAAGTTAGCTAAACAATAATTATTTCTTAAGTAACATTAACTAATTAAATATTATTAATTACTTGTTCATGATTGTCAAGGATTAATTAATTATTAATTGACTCATTAATTGATTAAGTAAAGAATTAAAGGGGGGTTAATAAATTATATTGTTAAATTAAAGCTTACGTATTCGGGAAGGGATAGGACATTAAATATTGGATAAAATAATAAATAAATGGATAAGGGGACATGATTAACAAGATAACGCATTAATAATCGGATAGGGTAATGAATGTGGAGATAAGGTAATAAATGAGGAGGAAGGGTGGTGAAGGAGGGATATGAGGGGGAAGGTTTACGGAGGAGAGGGAGGATTCGACAGGAAATATTTTTTGGGGTCTCTCTTGGATTTGGAGGGAGGAGAGTTGAGTTCTGGAGTCGGGAGGGTTAGTTCAGGGGGCATCAGTTTGCTGGAGGTTTTGGGCATGGGGGCCAGGATATCCATATGATATCTTGGAGCTAGGAAGTTGTCCTAGTTGGCAGGGTGGAACAAGGTTTGGGCAGTGTTTACACAGTTCAGCAAAGGTCAAACAGGACAAGCGGACAGACGGAGGGTTAGCATCAGACCCAGGTATTTAAAATTATGTATTTTTTTTTATTCTGTTATAAAATTTTAATATTCGTTGTTAAATTTTAAATGCATATGTGTAAACATAAAAGGAATTATTGAATTTTACTATTTTGTTAGTAGAATTAATTGATGTTAAATAATATGGCCACTACACATGGTATCAGAGCCCTAGTTCAAAATCTGGAACCAAGGGCCTACCTACCTACCTACCTACCTACATAATTGACATGATAACCAACTACACCATGACACCATAAAATTGTGTAGTTAATTATTAAAAAGTTCTACAACTATTGATTCATAGCATCCCAAACCATTACGTATCAACTAACCCTTTTGATCATTTTACTCACTGAAAGTAATCGAAAGGAAGTAAATGGCACAAAGAGATACTAAATATCATTTATTTATATAATTAATTCACTCTCACTAGAATGAATAAAAGCTATGGTTTGTCACTATACCATCTCTTTATTTACATATATCAGAAAAATAATTCTTCTTCCATAACTAAGAATTACTAACTTTAGAACGAGTAATTTACTATCTGGAAACTTATGAGTATGATTTTTTTATATATACCTAGAGTTCGATGAGCTCCATTAAATATTAGTGAGATATTATAAAATTGCAAAACTTTTTAAGAAAAAAAAAAAATCACACTAAAAAAAAAAAAACTACAAATAGAAACCACATAAACAATTACCATTACATGCGTTATATAATCCAGTGCCCTGTGGCCAGTAAGCAGGTGGAATCCATGCAAGGTTGAGCATCATTGTGCTGTGAAACGACTTTATTCACCTACTCCACAACTACACTGCTAAATTTTTTTTATCAATGGTTATTACCAGCAACTACCGAACTGACAAAGAAACGACTAGGTTATTGTTAGCAGCTTTGATGGCATTTGTTCTCTACTTCTCGGTGACCCCTCTCGCAGTGTACTTCCCTCCCTGCAGACAGCTGAGCATATTGGTAAAACGATACATGACGCATACCATATTCCAGAGCAATCAGATTGTTGAGGGTTAAAAAAAAACGGGACTTTGTCAGACCCTCATTAATTCGCTTGAGACTCGTTGAGTCACTTGGTGAAACTAGAAAGGATCCAACAAATAAAAGATCAAAGACAAGGAAAATATCAAGCTACACAGAATTGACAAATTTCAAGAATTTGAATATTATGAGATAAACGACAAATTGCTCGATGAAAAACATATTTAATGTAAATAGAGAATCAGTTGAGATAAAATCCAATGAACAGGATCTGACAACAACCGTGAGAACAGGATTGTAGTTTAGAAAAAAGTCTACATTTTTAAATGTAACATTGCTAATGCATATGATATAGTCTTGGAAAACAATACCGAATACATACCAGACTTGTCCCACTATATTACCAGTATTAATGAATAATATATGTTCTTTACCCTTTTATGTACAATTGTCAAAACATTAAGCAAAGCCTAATGTTCAGCTAGACAAGTTAAACATGGTAAAAATATTACAAAGGTACAATTTTTCCCAAGAATGAAACCTCAAAGATTTACCACCCAAAAAAAACCATGTATTTTGTTATCAGTAAGCTATACCTTTTGAAACACCTTTACCATAATGGCGTAGACTTTCAGTCAGCCAATAACCATCCCAAAAACCACCAATGCGCCGAACGAAGAGAACAGATTGTTAAAGTGCAAGCTAATCACATCGATGATAAAATACAAAACGGAAATGTCATTCAAAGGATGAGAAGAGACATCTGAACCATGGTAAACTCAAATATTTCTTCCTCTTCTGGGAATGATCCTCTCGTCCAAACCCTTTGCTTGAAGCAATTAAGCTGCTCAAGATCTTTCTTTCCTTGTGAGAAAGCAACACTCTGTATGTAGAATGGTGGAAGATGCGCCTAAATCTTTCAAACTGACCAAGATCAAAAACTGGTCCAAAGTATTTGGAACGTTCAAAAGGATCAAAACTGGAAAACCTGTACATCACTTCCACCCCATGGTCTTGATGTGGCTCATTGTTATATTTTAGTGCGTCAAGCTAGCACTGTATAGTTTCTTCCACAGTCAGATCAAGTCTTGGACCAATAGGTCTTTTCTCACGAGAATCAACCCATGTTGCTGGTAAGTAGTCTGGAACCTTTGATGAAGCCATTGCTAGATGCATCCTGCGGTCATGCGAATGGCTTAAGAGGGGTAATTACACTACTCCCCAGGAACGTCGAACTGGCCTAGATGAGATGCCATCAATTTCCCGAAGAATCTTAGGGTAAGAGCGATGACAGAAAGGTTGACCATGCATCCAGATTTTTGGCGTAGAAGACAGTGCTGTCGTGACAGTCCTCCAGTCCTTCAACCGTGCTCCTTCCGCTTTGGGGCTTAATGAAAAAGACAGGCTCGAGAAAGGATCCGTTTCAATATTTCAATCTTTGTGGACAACTTGATCACCATCACAAGCCAACGCAACATGGCATTGAACCACCCTAGCTCTCTCTCATCCTGAAGTCGGCATTAAAAGAAGCAGTAGTGAAAATGGACTACATGACAACCAAATCGAAGCCTAGCACAAAGCCACGACCAGACCCGACCAGCACCAGTGCCAAGAGCAGAGTGAAGAGGCGGTAGAGGAAAGAGGCAGAAGTGAAGGAGCATTAGGGTTAAGGAATGGTTTAGGGTTTTAGTGTTGAGAGCCGGGGCCGGGCACATGGGCCTCATGCCAGAAGCCCAACCTTAAAGGCTACTAGATAATGCCTTGTTTCTCATTAAGTATTAATCACATTAAACTCTCGCTGAATTAAAAATAAGATTTTTTTT
>JASDQU010100967.1:666831-688408 GCA_032191745.1 Picea mariana | reverse complement strand
TACAATATGGTATCAGAGCGTTATTTGGAGTAGCATGGCCTGACCTGGGTGGTTGAGGGTGTTACAATATGGTATCAGAGCGTTATTTGGAGTATCATGGCCCGACCTGGGTGGTCGGGGGTGTTACATTCAAGTTGGTGATAAGGTGTCGTTACATTTGCATAAAGAGAACCTTGTATTCCCCCACAAGAAGCTCAACCCACTCATATATGGGCCTTACACCATCATGAAGGTTGTGGGTGAGAATGATTTTGAATTTTGTATTGTCCCTTTCCTTGTCTTGCACCTAGTATTTAATGTGGAGTTGATTCAACCATATTTTCCACTTATACTGGACACCACAAAGGTGGATGAGCATTTGGCCCCTATATAAATCAACCATAACAATGTTAATTAGGATACATTGGAATAAATCATGGACACCATGACAAAGGTAAACCACCAACATAACATACAACTATATCGGGTTATCAAAGTAGGAGATCATCGTCACCAAGGAAAGTAGCTCACTAGGAGTTAGAATTAGTAGAAGTTTCCCCATGTGATGGAGGAAGTTAAAAAAATGAGGACCATTTCTTCCTAAGGGCTAATGATTGATCTAGGTGGATATTGGTGGCCCCCCACCTCTTCCACTGACTCATAATTTTTCCCTATCTTGGTAGTGTTTTTCTCTATTTTTTCAGGTCCCAAACTTTTGACACATGTTTTAGGCCCTAAATAGTGTTTTATGGCCCTACGAGGGACCTAAATTGAAATGACATGTCCAATCCTTCAAAAAAATATTTCTTCTCATTGATATATTCCCAATAAGCTATTGTGTTCCCCAAATGGAGTTTGTATGTGGAATTTGCAGCCCCAGGAAGTTGACGTATCAACTAGACTCCCCGTGGCCTGCATTCCATTTGGCCACCTCAAATCATATTGTTAGGGTTTTTATATTTATGGATTTTCCCCCTTAGAGTTTACTAATTTATGTAAAAAAATTGTTAGGGCCTCTTATAATGAGTATCTTGTAAATAAGCATAGTCAAAACCTCTTTGTTCAGAGATAATATACCACCATTCTAGCTAGTTTTTATTGCTTTGGATTTCATAGTGTTTTACTATTTGATTTATTAATAGAATTTGGTTCTCACTGCATGTGTTTGGGGGGGTGGGGTTACCTCAAGTGGACATTATCAATATGTGACATCTCTCCCCAAAGTTGGGTAGGTCACTGGTTCAACTATCTTGTTCTCCTTGGAGTTAGGTGCTTAGAACATAAGTACTCAATAGTTTTCCCAAAGTTTAATTTAGGGATAATTTTTTTGTTTACTACATGGACTAATTCTATGATTTGATACAATATTCTTGATATTTTCCTATTAATGTGGGAAGACATAAATATATTTTTGTAATTCTTTGATTTATGCTTTGGGGAATCCTTGATTCACCATTAAAATATTTGTCAAAAACTTAATTTATAACCATGTCTAGTAGCTTCCTAAATCTGTTTCATTTGTGAGAGATAGTGGCTACTTGGATCCCACACAACCATCTACTAATTATCTCATTTCCAACCTATCTCATAGACTATATAAACTATATATATATATATATATATATATATATATATATATATATATATATATATTGTTTTTCCAATGTGTTTTTTACCTGCGGGACTAGCCTGTGGTCTAAGAAACTATGAACCAAGAACATCTAAGCTGTAAAAAACACTCGACAATTACACTTGGCATGAGCCACACTAACCCTTAACATGGATATACTTTTTGGAATGTCTCCTACCAACTACCACGATTTTTGAACCTTAATTGCCTTATATAATAAAACCCTCAAAATCCAATCACACTAATAAGATTTACTTACATTTTTATATTGATTCTCTTTAAATTTAAAATTATTAATTATATTAGAATTATAATATCATTACCTCACATATTTCAATGTGCTTTCTACAAGATTCTTCCACCACCCTACCACTACCCACCGGTCGACGACTTATAAAGACTATTTGATTGTAGTTATCATTGAGATACAAATTTCTCTTCTTATACGCTTAAAAAAATGGTGTAGGTAGATATGATTTGCATGTGCTCTAAGAGAATATATTCCTATCTCCATGTCCTCGTGTAGAGTGCATACAAACACACAATATAACAATAGTCCAAATCGGTAAAATAGATCATATCCTAAATTAAATATTAAGATACTTTAATTGAACAACTAAGTGACACTTTCTACACCTTTTATGTCACTTTCAAAACAACTAGAATCAAACCACTAACTAACTCTAAGGGATTATTCAAGTTCATTTTATAAATTATTTTACTAGTGTTGATAAATGGTCAAATTCATTATTTTTTCCCTCAATCACTTTCCAAATTAGAAAAATTTCCAAATAATAAAAGAGATAGTTATCTTCAATAACTTCTCAAATATCTATAATAACTTCTCAAATATCATTATAGTTATCTTTCTAAATAATAGAATTTGAAAATTCATCATAACTATAAATCACTTTCCAAATTATAAAAGAAACAATTATCTTCAATAACTTCTCAAATATCTATTATAGTTATTTTTCTAAATAATAGACTTTGAAAATTCATCATAACTATAAATTGTACACTTTCACCATAATAACAAAACTCTATAACTATAATCCATATAATTGATGTGGCCTTTTCCATGAGAAACTATGGAGAATGTAAGGTTATTTTCTTCACTAACTATGCTAACTATCCAGTAGTCCCCAAACACAGCTCCATGTTAAATAACTAGTATTACCTTACATGCTATTTGTTTTCTTTAATATGGAAGATATGGAAGTTTATTGATTATACCAATAATATCAAAGTGTATCTAGAATCTACTATGATTATGATAATGATGTTAGTAAAAAACAAATATACTTATAACAAATAATAATAATAATACTATAAGTTTGTCAAATAAATATATATGTAAATAAAAATATTATAAATATGAGATTTACATAAAAATCTAGTTGTAATGCAAACATAAATATTTTAGCAATATTTAAAATTGTATTTTTAGATAGCATTTTTATTTTGGAAATAGGATGAAAGGTGTAATAGTGGATAATGGGGATACATCTAAAAGTCACTTATTCTTTTAATTTCCACCATCCAATAATTTAGTTGTTAATTGTTAATTAGTGGCTTAGAGATGTAGAGATGTATGTATGGTTCATTGATGGGGRTTGCAGTTACTGTTCACCATCCACCATTGCTGCAACCAACTTAGAGTCATTTTAAATAATAATAAAAATTACACCTCAAATAATTCAATTCCTCTCAATAATTAATAAATCCAAGTTTAAAATAAATTTATGCTATTTTACAAACAATTCATCTCCAACCTACCACATCAACAAATTGAACATTCTTCGAAGACGCTAGGTAGGTGCAAGAGGGTCCATCATGATCCCTCTAGAAACAATTGAAACTTTGTTTGCTTGAGGACTTGGTATTACATCTAACAACCAAGTAGAATCTTATGCTTTACTTTAGGGATTAAGGATTGTCATTAACTCTTGTATAGTGATTAAGGATTTCAATTAACTCATGTATTCAATCATTGATAGTAATGGAAGACTCAAAGGCCATCATTGGAAATATGGTTTTCAATACCAATCCAATAGATAAGTCATTATCATTGGTGATAGTTAGATTTCAACAATCTCAACAAGAAATCTCCAAATTAAGTAGCATCAAAGTCTACAACCATTTCATTCTATGAATGTATCATGTACTATACAACCATTACATTCCATGAATTCTACAACCATTCCATTCTATGAATCTATCATGTATTATACAAGAATTACATTTCTCAAAGGCCATCATTGGAAATATGTTTTTCAATACTAATTCAGTAGATTATCATGAGTTATAGTTAGATTTTAACAATCTCAACAACAAGAAATATCCAAATTAACTAACATCAAAGTATAAAACCATTCCATTCTATGAATCTATCACGTACTATATAACCATTCCATTCTATGAATCTATCATGTACTATATAACCATTCCATGAATTCTACAACCATGGAATTCTATGAATCTATCATGTACAATACAACCATTCCATTCATTGAATCTTTTGATAAGGAATAAATCACGTTGTGAACATTTAATATTCACATGGCACATAACATGGACACTCAATGATGAGACAAAACCCAAGGGTCTCTTTTGCATGCTTAAGCTCCAAGCCTCACACGAACTTGAACTCTTGGGAGGAAATTCCACTTGCTAAGGTGGGACTATGGTTTTTTAGCATGTATTACATTGTTGGAGAGCCTAGATTTCAAGTTGTAGTGGTATTCTGGTAAATTGTAATAATCTGATTGAGATTTTGTGTGTGCTTCTCTTCTAGACCAGCTCAGTGGGTTAGCCTCCTCTGTCTAATTCAAGGAGTTCTACTTTTGGTTGAACTATATTTTTCTTTGGATTTATGATTTGAGATGATGTTACAACCCTTCTCATAGTAGTATCTTCCATTCCTTTTGTGCCTTCCTCGATTCTAATAAACTTTTCTTTGGTTCATTTCAATACAATCAGTCCATTGTTCAATCTGAGCCAACACGTCATACTTTTGGGTTGGACAACAACTCTGTCAAATCTCATCATATCAATGAGGCACACAAATCTACGAACTATTTCTAGCTCAAGTTATAAAGTTAATGCATGTATTTTCGACTCTAACTATGGTAAATATTCATCTATCTTATTTGAATCCACATTGGCTCTACATTTTTATAGATCGGAGGGTGTTGTTAGAAAAATAGGATCGAAGAGAAATAAATAAATAAAATGCGGATATAGAACATAGTAGATACAAAATACAATAAATACACATATATACGTGGTTGACCCAGTGTGGGCTATGTCCACCAAAGAAATTTCCAAGTCATTCCTTTATCAATATCCAACAAATTAAGGGATATAATCTACATGATATATATTGTAACTTCCTCTTCTTTCTCTCACAATATCCTCTCTTAGTATACAATATTCACTCACTCAAACATCCACAATACAATTCCATCATACATAAAAGAGGGTTTCCTTCTAGGGAAAAAAATCCCTGACATAAATTCTACCATCTTATTTGCAACCTTATAATGAACGGTCCAGATTGACTACAAAATTACAATATTTTACAAGGTGATTTTTCCCAAAAATTCTCTTCTGGAGCATTGCCCCTGAATCTCTCGCTCGGGGGGGAGAGCTCCAAAATTTATYGCCATGCCCCCCTAGACCCCCTTGGTGAGAGAAGTGGGTGGAAAGTCCTCCCACACCCCCTGTCATGTAATGGGGTCCAAACGCAGATGAAACGAGACCTATGAATCAAGAAGGTAATCAGGCTCCACAACCAACAATCTYCCACTTGGAGAATGACCACAACAATTTCACTATTGTTGTACTTATTGGACTATGATCCACCTTGGACCTGGAAAATTTATCATCTTCACCTTTATGCTTGAAGGCCAACTGAAACTAAGAAGGAACTCAATTTATCCTTAGTTAATATCTTTGTTAACACGTCTAAAGGATTATGGATAATATGTATATTTTCCAACTTGAATTATCTATCTTCCAAAATGGATCATATGAAATGGTACATGTGTTGTATATTCTTAGTCTTACAATGGAAGGATAAGTTCTTTGCAAGATAAATGGCACTTTGGTTGTCATAGTACAACCTTCTATTCTCCTACTTCTTTCCCAATTCCTCCATAAACCTTTGTAACCAAATCATCTCTTTAATAGCCTTTGTAGTAGCCACATACTCTTCTTCCTTTGTTGAAAGTGTAACAACCTTTTGTAGTTTCAAAATCCAACTTACTATAGTTCCACCTATAGTAAAAACATACCCATTGGTGCTTCTCCTACTATATTTATCACCCACCATATCTGAATCAACATATCCCTATAAAACAATGTTTAGAGCTCCAAAACATAATTCATGAGTAGTAGTGCCTCTCAAATACCTGAGAATCCACTTTACTCTCTCCCAATGTTCTTTACTTGGATTATTCCTATACTTGCTGACAACTCCCACTGCATGTGCAATATCTGGTCTTCTGCACACCTTAACATACATTAAGCTGCCAACTACTAATGAATAAGGGACCCCGGACATGTATTTTATATGCTCTTGTGTCTCATAACACATTTCCTTGGTTAATTTGAAATGGTTGGCCAAAGGTGTACTAATTGGTTTTTCATTCTACATTTTAAACCTCTCTAACACCTTCTCTGTGTACTCACCCTAAGACAATCTCAATTTGTTATTTTTCATGTGTCTTGTTATTATCACACCAAGGATTTTCTTTGCAGCATCCACATCCTTAATCACAAATGAATTAACTAATTTATTTTTGAGAACATTTATATCCTGCATGTTAGACCCTACAACAATCATGACATCTACATACAATAGAAAGATAATATAGCTTCCATTTTCTAGCCTCTTAAAATAAACACAACGATCAGAATGACATCTACTATAACCGTGTTCTGTAATAAACCTATCAAACTTCAAATACAATTGCCTTGGAGTTTTTTTTAGGCCAAATAAGCTCTTCTTCAACTTTCATACAAAATTTTCCTTCCCTTTGACCTCATATCCCTGTGGTTGTTGCATATAAATCTTTTCCTCCAAAATGCCATGGATTTTTTTTTTTACATCTAATTGTTCAATATGCAAATCTTCTAGTTTCACAAGACTTAAAATATTCCTGATTGAAGTCATTTTAACAACCAGAGAAAATATTTCATCAAAACCTATACATTTCTTTTGTGCAAACCCCTTTACAACAGGTCTAGCCTTGTATCGGTTTTTCCTCCATCTTTTTCCTTCAAACTTTATTCTGCAATGCTCTTTTTCCGACAGACAACTTAACCAAATCCCAATTTTGGTTATTTACCAAGGAATTCATTTCCTTTTTCATGCCTTGCTCCCGCTTCTTTTTAGTGTCTACCTACATTACCTCTTCATAACTTTCTGGTTCACCAGAATCAGTCAACAATAAATAATACAATAAAGGAGAGTAACGTTTAGGGGGTATACTTAACCTCATAGATATTCTAACAACACTTGCAGGAGATTGAGATATGCGATGCTCCTGTTGTTGTACATTTTGATTTTCTGGAACCTTTGGAATTTCATTTTATTTAATTTCATCAAGCACTGTGTATTTTTTATTTTCCTTTTCTTGTTTCTTTCCCTGCAATTGATCTCTATACATGACATTTTCATTGAATACCACATATCTACTCCTAATTATTTTATGATTTTCATAATTCCATAATCGATAACCAAAACCATTAACATTGTATCCAATAAAGGTACACTTCTTGTATTTTGCCTCAAACTTTGTTTTGTTTTCTTTATCAATAAGGACAAATGCTTGACGATTGAAAGTMTTCATAAATGAGTAKTTTACCTTCTTACATGTACATGCCTCCTATGGAATGCCACAATACAAGGAGCTTGAAGTCCCTTTATTTATTAAGTAAAAAACAATATCTACACCATCTGCCCAAAACTATAAGGGCAACCTAGCATGCAATCTCATACTCCTTGCACGTTCCATGATTATCCTATTCATCCTTTCAGACATACCATTTTCTTGTGGTGTTCCTAGAACTGTCTTCTCTCTACTAATCCCATGGTATGAATAGTAATTATCAAAATCCTTGTTGCAGTATTCACCTCCATTGCCTGATCTAATACACTTGAAACTTTTTCGCGTCTCATTCTCAACCAAAGCTTTAGATTTATTGAAAGTGTCATAAACATCAGATTTTTTTCGAATGCAACAAACCTAGGTTTTTCTAGTTGCATCATCAATATAAGTAACATAATAATGAGAGCCACCAAGATATGATACCTGAACTTGCCCCCATACATATTTATGCACAAGATCTAACTTTTCTCTTTTCTTTTCCTTTCCAAGTCTGAGAAATTTGACTCGATTTTGTTTTCCATAAACACGGTGTTCAAATAAATCCAAATCAACTTGTTTAATATCTGGAAACAAATTCCTTTTGTGAAGTATTTGCATGCCCTTCTCACTAATGTGTCCAAGCCTATGATGCCACAATGTTTTATCCAAACCTGTAGAATCTAGAGAGATAGAAGAGTCAACATTACTAGTATATAAATACAATGTACCCACCTTCTCTCCTTTTTCCATTACCAATGATCCTTTAGTGACTTTCCATGCCTTATCTATAAATGCAGATATACAACCTTCAATTTCTAGCTTTCCTGTTGAGATTAGATTTCTTCTCATATCTGGTATATGTCTCACCTCTTTCATTAACAATTGGTTTACATTCTTTTGTTTTATTTGTACCTTACCCATTCCAACAATCTGACATGGTTCATCATCACCCAAATAAACCTCTCCAAAATCACCTTGAACATAATGTTGGAAACATTTTCTCTGGGGTGTGGCATAAAATGAAGGCCCTAAATCTACTACCCAAGAATTAGTAATATTATTTAAAGAAAGAATCAAAGCATCGTGTAACACATCACCTACTACATTTACTTCTTGTTTTTTCTCTTGTTTTCCATATCTTTGTTTATTTGTAGCTATGCAGTCTTTATTTAGATGTCCTTTCTTCCCACAATTCCAACATTTTATTTTTCCTAGTCTGTATTTGGATATGCCTTTCCTAGACTTCCCACAATTCCCTGAGCTCTTTTCTCTATTGTTTTTTATTCCCCTATTCTCCCCGGTCAACTACCTGATGTCTTTCCTATGATTTTCCATCACATTTCCTCACTAAGGATAACATGAACAACATCATCAAATTTCAAAGTGTTTGAAATAGAGATAGATTTACTTACAACCATGACCAAGTTGTTCCATCTTTTTGGAATGAGCACAGGATTGGAAGAGCCATAACCTCATCATCAAAGTCCAATTTTATAGAACTTAGTTGATTAGTAACCACATTGAATTCATTTAAATGATCGGAAATAGACCCATCTTATGACATCTTCATATTAAATAATCGCTTAATTAGAAATATCTTGCTTAAAGTCGATTTCATATAGTTTAGCCAATGTGTTCATCAAAGCCTAGTGTCTTTCTCTCAAAAATATCCCATCCTTTGTCCTTCATACTCACTGAATTTTTTTTTTCCTCCCAACGGTAGGTAAAGATCTTTCTGATCTAAACAATCTTCCATTTGCAATTTCCATAACTGGTAGTTTTGGCTATTAAATTTCTCGACCTTAAATTTTTAATCTTTCGCCATTGCTCCCACTCAAATGAGGAACCCTCTTTTCGTGCAAGTTACCTTTCTCTTTGATACTAGTTGTTAGAAAAACAAGATCGTAGAGCAATAAATAAATAAAAATATGGAAATAAGATACAAAAGATACATAATACAATAGAGACACAGATATATGTGGTTCACTGAGTGTGGGCTAGGTCCACCAAAGAAATTGTTCCTTTATTAATATACATTAAATGAATGGATACAACCTACAACATACATGTTGTAACTTCCTCTTCTTTCTCTCACAGTCTCCTCTCTCAGAATACAATATTCACTCACTCACACAGCCGCAATACAATTCCCTCATACATAAAAGAGGGTTACCTTCTAGGAAAAAAAAATCCCTAACATAACTTCTACCGTCATATCTTCGAACTTATAACGAACGGTCCAAATTGACTACGAAATTACAATATTTTACAAGGAAAATTTTCCCAAAATTTCGCTTCGAGGGTGTTTCCCACTAATCCCCCACCAGGGCGGGCTCCAAAATCCCCCCCCCAGGAACCCTTGGCAAGAGAAGTGGGTTGAAACAAGAACTAAATTGGGAAGGTAATCAGGTTTCACAACCAAAAGGTGGAAAATTTTACTATTCTATCTCTGGCATGCATAAAAAAGTTGGAACTCTATGCTCTAAAAAAACATTTGGAGAGATGGTGATACATAGACAATAATTTTAATTGGATTATCGATTGTAAAAGAATTGGTCTGGATTATTGAGAATGGTGATACATAGACAATAATTTTAATTGGATTATCTATTGTAAAAGAATTGGTATGGATTATTGAAAATGGAAAGAGATTTAACTAGTTTTAAAAAATCACGAGAAATCTATACAAAGTAATACAACCTCAATTTTAAGAGCAATAACTAGAATCCATGAGAATGAGCATCAAGTGAACACCTAAATAACAATAATTATGGACACTTTGGTACAACAAAAGCATCAAATAATAGTCATCAATATAATTTCAATCCTGAGCTTCAAATCAAATGCAATCAATCAATTCCAACTATGAAGAAAGAATAATTGGTGCATCAATTATATGAAGACGCAAAAATGCCCAAGAAAGAATCTAACCTAGAGGTTGGTATTAAAGAAGCCGAGTAAGTTCTATATATTTTAAAATTACGATAATATTAGGTTTACTCTCGAGTTCATCTATACTATTAAAAAATATTAGGAAGAAGTGCCTAAAGTGTTGGCTAGGCTTTAGGTAAGCCATAGTGAGTAATATTCTTTGCTTTTGTTTTGAAAGCTCAAACAAGAACTTTTATGTAATTTTGCTACGAGCTATATTTATGTAATTGTGCTTGCCGTTTTTATTCATAGTTTATATCATCTTGTAGTGGCAATTGGTTGCCTTAAACATATAATTTTCAATTGTCTAGTTAATTTATATCACCTTGTAGTGAAAGTTGGTTGCCTCAAGTTAAACGTTGAACTCGTTATAGTGACGTGCTAGGGTGCTTCACTTCATACCTACATGTTGATTTTATCTTAACATTCATCGTAACAATAAAACTCTAGAACTATACTCACAATCTAGAGTTATTGCAATAGTTCTCCTTGTTGAGATTGTTCGTGTGCAACCATCTCCCCGTGCTTTGAAAAAGTACATATCCTTTACTGCTGATTTTGCACTATGACGCCCTAACCTGATAACAGTTTACGAGAGCCTTTACTAGTATAGTCGCAAAGTCGTTGGTGTTGTAGTTGGTGAACGTCGAAAATTATCTAGACGGATAGCATTTTATGAATTGAAATGTATGGATAACTGAAATGCATATAGAGCTGAAGAAATCCAAAAGTTAATCTTAAATGTGGTAATTTCAAAGGTTAATTAGTTAAATGTGGCAATCATATGGTGGTACAGTGATTTCTTAGATGACTAAAAATATTCTAGCATTTTCAATTGTTAACCATCAAATTAGAACTTCAAATAAAGGTGATTAATTGTACCCATCTCGAATAGATATACACCTTTAGACGTAATAAAAACAATAATAAAAATGTCAATGTGTATAGATATGTGACAAGCCTTCGTTAATAACATGCCTGCTTTTGCTAGAGTAGGCGAATCACTCTATTTTGGGAGGTACTGCCCAAGTTTAGAGTAAAGTCATTCATTTATTTTTTAATAGTACTTTGTTTATGATTTGTCACACGGATCTAGATAACCTTGTAGAGCTTAGTATATGGACAAATGTAGGTAAATATTAAACAACTAACATTTATATAGATAAAACGACCATTTTATAATATGATAACAAAAACATACGGTCTTCCTACTTTCCAACTATCTTCCACAATCCAGGACAGAGATGACACGTGCAGTCTAGGTAAGAAAGGTTCGGAGTAATAGCAATGAAATGATTGAAAGTATGGGGTTGTGTGAGCAACGTAACTTCTAAAGTTTTTGTCTGATGGAATCAGACTGCATCCATAGATTTAGTATTCAAGGTTGGATCCAGATAATTTCGTGGCTATATGAAATCCGATGTAGTGATAATAATAGCGATAGTAATAGCATTAAGATGACATGACAACCACATCAAGCCCATTTTCGACCAATGTCTGAATTCAAGGACGAGCCTTATGCACTCCCTTGAAGGGTTTCAAGACAACGTGTCAGACCTGCTCTGAACATTGAAGTGAAGTGATAACCTTTTATTCATAATTTCAGACATGTACAAAGTTCCGAACAAAACAATGTCATTTCAATGTTCCTAGCCAGATTTCCCACTATGTCATTCCAATGTTTCTAGCCAGATTTCCCACCGATATATAATCTGGCACATTTACAAAATTATCATTTCAATGTTCTTAAAAAGATTTTCCACTGATGAATAAGGTGGACAGACCGTAATTACTTTAATGTTTCTAACAGGATTTCCCACTGATATATAAGGCCAGCATCACATAATGGGGGTCGATGTTAATTTCCTCCCTCTTTATTATGCAGATCATTATTACCTTTAATGTATGCAACTGCTCACTTTCAAATATATCTTCTGTCTCATTTGTAGATATGTAGAAAGTCATCATTTATCAATAAATTAGTAGAGGAGGATAGTTCTTCCCTTGGATTATTCTATCAAATGGTATCTGCTTAACGAAAGTAATATGTCCATATTCTTTGTTTTCTACCATCTGTATCTTAAATTCCTTCATTTCCAGAAAGCACAGTTGACTGTGGAAATATTATCTTTATTTCCATTCCTTCATCATTACTCCTCGAACTTTACATCGTGGTGGGTTTGACAACGAGTTATTTGAATTGGTGTTAATAACATAAACCTTTTTGTCGGGGAAAGACTATTGAAAGCTTTAGTTTACATGGTTATCCATCTTTCAACGATGGTGAATTGCTTGAAAGATTTGCAAATCAGTATAAGCGATAGATCACCTCTCATGACGCATTGGCACCATGCAATCCACTACTTCATGGCTCATTGACATGTGACTCAATTTTGTCATTGAACGTCCTTTAACTACTCTTTTAAGATTACTATTATTATTATTATTAATGGAGTTGGTTTTGCTTCATAGTTAAAAAGATTAGGGTTTGATGAATGTTTGATAAGAAAAGTTGATTTTATGGAGATATATTATTGTAAAGTAGGGTTGTAAGATTGTGGTCCACAACATACATATAAAGAAAAAGAGTGTAACATTTTATTTGTTTTTCCTCAAGATTGTAATTATGCACAAGCTTTATATGTTAATAATATGAGGTATGTAATTGTGTTTTGATTTAATACAAACATCAAAATGTTAACTGAGAGGGAAAAACCTTGATAAGTACTAGTCATGATACATAGGAAATTGATGAAGTAGAGGATTGATGGGATGGTTGAGTGAAGGGAAGAAAATAGGAAGTTTGCGCAACAATCTTATCTATGCTTACAAACATGATGATTTCACCACCAACACATAGACTTATGGAAGAGACCATGTGAACATTAAAGAGAATGTCATAAAAGTGGTTGGGTGGTAATGACTGTTGTAATTGGCCCTTGCGTAGAAAGAATGGACAATTGAATGGTCGAAAAAAGTGTACCACAAACTGCCCCTTAGATTGAAGAAGGGAGGAGTGTCGGTTATGTCTGCAGGGGATTCAACAAAGGAATGGATAGAGGTAGAAAAAAGGCAGTGCTAGTAGCTAGAGAAATAAAAACCAGAGACATAAATGGAAAAACATAGTTGAACGGAGAAAGAAGAGAGCCTAGAAAAAATGAGCACAGAGCATAGAAGGTAGATGAGTTGATTGAGAAAGAAAATGATAGCTTTCTGGAAGAAAATAGAAAGATTGTCCAAGATGAGGATGATCACCCTGAACAAAGATGATCCTGATTCTGAACTAGAGCAATAGTGGGAAGCTTGGTGCTTACTGGATAAGGTCGTTGAGGGGTTGTTAAGTAGAGAAACGACTCCCTTGTGAAGAGAAAATCCAATTGAGAAACCAAGTGATAAACCTATAGAGACCCTAAGCTCAGTAGGAAGTGACAGCTTTTGTTTTGTCAGAGGGAGAAGGAGGGTAACCTTCTCAGATCATCGCATACCGGGAGCCCTCCTGAGTCAATTTACTTGGTTGTATCATGGCTTGGAATGGGGGTGGCATGTTATAGGAAGTGACTCTACAACAAGGCCTCAGACAGGAAATTCGTCCTCTCTTAGTAAGTTGGATTGGATCACTCATTTATCAAATAAGTGATTCATCTGTATTGAACTGACTCTCAATGATTTATCTAAATGACTTATGTGAATGCTTAAGGATAGAACAATTGTGGGTGTGTGTGTGTGTGTGTGTGTGTGTGTTGAAACTCGAGAGATTGTTTGTGTACTTAATATATGACTTGATTGCGACAAGATAAACAACATGGGGATGAATGTTAATGCTTGGTTAAATCATAAAAATTAATGAACACAAATTGTTACTTGTCCAAATACCCCATATGTTTCCGGCGTGATGAGTATGCAACCCATGTGAGGCCTAAACCCTAAGTTTGCCAATTTGTAGAGACTTTAGGATCATATTGAGTCCATGGCTAAGTCCTTTGAACGAGTAGTTATGACTCCGTAAACCTAGTGTTGGTTGACAAGGAATCACCGTCATTGATCTGAATAGATCGTTATTGTTGATCGATGGTTAGTTAGATTCGTTGTGTTAGAGAGATCCCTCAAGCATCATGGGAAGGGATCTGAATCAACCATGTCAGAGTAAGACCTTCAGGAGGAAATATCATGTACCGTGAGAATAACCACGATAAAAATATATCRAAGTTAAACTAGCACAAGCCATAAATCCGTGAACGGAAGGGATGAAATTCCAACTGCTAATCATTACAGGCCCCACTAGTAAGTCCGAAGAATGAGAGTTGATAGGGAGTATACATGCAAAGATGTGTGTCATCAGTTGTCTAGGTGAATAGATTTTAATCCGATCCTAGTGTTGGGTATGTGTTATATTCTTTGCATGTGTGTGTGGGCGCGTCAGATTCGACAATTGCATCTGACAATCCCCCGTGGTTACACATAGAGTTCAGCACCGGGCGTAGCCCGGGGCCAATGGGGTTCAAGGCAGCGCCCCAAATTTTTTTTTTGGGCGCTTTTTGCTATTTTTAGAGGTTTACTAAAAATAATCCCAGTTTTATGGATTGGGGTTTTGGTATCTACAGAATACCTAAAAACATTGTATATATTGTATAGTGAATGGTGAAATTCGAGATAATAAATATAAGAAAGGTTTTCCGAGTTGAAGGTTTTCGGTATAAAATCCGTGTGTACTCTGTGTATGAGCCATTGATTAAATTATGTTTTGATTAAGAATCTATATTCATTGCTTTACTTCACAGGTTTAAAACTTACATGTGGTATCAGAGCTCATTTTTGTCTTTAGGGGGACACCTTTTTCATTGAGGGTTTGGCTTGGTCTTGATAGATCAAGTTTATCTTGGGTCTGTGATAAACTTGGGTTTAGTTGGAGCTTTTGCAGTGGTGATTTGAGTGCAGAAAGAGGAATGATGAGTTCTTCTAGAATCAAGATAGAGAAGTTTAATGTTAAAAACTTTGAGCTATGGAAGTTGAAGATGGAGGACCTTCTTGTAGACAAAGAACAATGGATCATTGTGGACCCTGGTACACAGCCAACTGGTATGCAGCCTACTGGAACACAGATGATTGGTACACAACCTACTAGTGCACAAACTACTAGTACACCACTTACTGGTATGTCGAAGGAATATTGGGAGAAGTTGGACATGAGAGAAAGGAGTAATATTAGAGTCTGCCTAGTAGATTCGGTGTTGTTGAATGTCTCAAGAGAATCTACAGCCAAGGAATTATGGGATATGTTGGGGAATTTGTATCAATCAAAGTCCCTGGTAAACAAGTTGTTTCTTCGAAAGAAGATGTATCATCTTAGGATGGAAGATGAAGATTCTGTGATAGAAAATCTAAATGCCTTTAATATTCTGGTAAGTCAACTGGGCTCTATTAATATTACGATTGCAAAGGAAGATAAGTTTATTACTTTGGTATGTTCTTTGCCAGACTCTTGGGATAATCTGGTTGTAGCAATAAGTAGTACCACTCAATCTACATTGAAGTATGAGGATGTAGTTGCATCCTTGTTATCTGAAGAGATGATGCGAAAAAGCATGGATGGCCATAGCACAGATGCTTTATTTATAAGAGGGTGTACCCAAGACAGGAACCCTGGTAAGCCTTTGGGGTGGAGATATAAATCTACAGGTAGATCTAAGTATCCAGGAAAATCTTTGAGGAAATGTTGGAAGTGTGGTAAAACAGGGCATTATAAGAAAGATTGCAAGTCTAAGAAGGTTGAAAAACCAAAGGGATCTGATAGTACCTCTTTCACAGAGGCGAAAACCTCCATTGAAGAAGGAGGTAATGTTTACCTGGCATCTACAAGTACACATGCAGACCGTGATGTATGCTTGATTGACTCAAGTGTGTCATACCATATGATTCCTCACAGGGAATGGTTCTCTGAATATGAAAAATATGATGGTTGTGATGTATTCCTAGGAGATGACTCGACAACAAAAATCTTGGGATGTGGAAGAGTTAAGTTGCTGCTAAAAGATTGAAGGATTAGAATTCTCCCTGGGGTTCTGCACATTCCAAAACTAGCCAGGAGCTTAATATCTATAAGCAAGATGGAAGATGCAGGAGTGGATACTATATTTGGAAAGGAAACTTGCAAGATGGTACGAGGAGCAATGGTGTTGATGAGGGGAGTTCAGTGTGGAACTCTGTACAATTTGTTGGGAATAACTTATACTAATGGGTGTAACCGTTCTATTGTCCTTGAGCAGAGAAATGAAGGAGACAAGACCAATATTGTCCCAGAAAAGAAGACCATGTTGTGGCATCAAAGACTGGGGCATATTGGAGAAAAGGGCCTGCGAACACTACACAGTAAAGGTATGGTTGAAGGTATGTCTAATTGCACTTTGGATTTTGATTTATGTGAACATTGCATATATGGTAAATAGAATTGAGTAAGATTCCCATATGGTGCTACAAGAGCAAAGGGGATCTTAGAGTTGATACACAGTGATGTGTTTGGACCTGTTCCTATTCCATCCCTAGGTAAATTTGTGTACTATGTTTCATTCATAGATAATTTTTCAAGGAACACATGGATTTATTTTCTTAGAAAGAGATCTTAGGTATTTGATAAATTTAAAGAGTTTAAAGGTCTAATAGAAAATCAAACAGAGAAGAAAATAAAGGTATTGAGAACAGATAATGGTGGAGAATTCTGCGGGAATGAATTCGAAGAATTCTGTAAGAAGTGTGGTATAGAAAGACAGAAGACTACTCCATACACTCCTCAACAGAATGGAGTTATAGAAAGGATGAACAAGACACTGATGGAAAAAGCAAGGAGAATGCTCAGTGGTGTCGGGTTAGGACAATAATTCTAGGTAGAGGCAATGGGTACAACATGTTACCTGGTCAATCGATCACCTTCATCAGTGTTGGATGATAAAAATCCACAGGAGGTATGGTCTGGAAAGAAACTCTCTCTTCAACATCTTAGAGTTTTTGGTTGTGATTCTTATGTACATGTTCCAAAGGAAAATAGAAGTAAGCTGGATGAAAAGGTTGAAAAGTGTATCTTTATTGGTTATAAAGATGGTGTGAAATGTTATAATCTTTGGAACCCAGAAACCAAGAAAACTATTTACAGTCGATATGTTGTTTTCAGAGAGGTAAAAGATGTGTCCAAATAGGAATTTCTACCAACGCAAGACGAACCTGAGAAAATAAAACTTGAGTTGGATGATCCAAAATTTGAATCATCTGAAGAAGAGGAAGTAAAAGAAGAAGAACCTCATACCCCAATATTGGGGCGATCAATGAGAGATAGAAGGCAACCAGAAAGGTATAGTCCACCTGATTTCCATTCCATTTTTTCTTTATCGATTACGGATAATGATCCCAGGACTGTGAGGGAAGCAGTGAATTAAGAGGATAGTAAAATCTGGAATAAGGCCATGGTTGAAGAAATGGATTCCTTGGATAAGAATGAGGCATGGGATATAGTTGATTTGCCAGCTAGAAGAAAATCAGTTGGTAGAAAATGGTTGTTCAAGAAGAAGTTTAATGCACAAGGTAAAGTGGAGAAATACAAAGCTCGATTAGTAGCAAAAGCTTATTCCCGGGTAGAGGGAATTGACTTTGGTGAGATTTTTTCTCCTGTTGCTAAGTTAACTTCTATTAGATTTCTTTTATCTATTGTTGTTTCTTTTGATCTTGAAGTGGAATAGATGGATGTGAAGACAACGTTCCTACATGGGGATCTGGAAGAAGAAATCTACATGAAGCAACCATAAGGATTTTTAGTGAAGGGAAAGAAAGAGATGGTACGTAAGATAAAGAAGTCACTATATGGTTTGAATCAATCACCTAGAATGTGGTACCTGTTATCGCTCAGTTTGTAGAATAGGTTTAAAATCTTGGAGACAAGACTCAAACTGGCATAACAGGAGCTTCCCCACCCACTGTCACCTTGATGGGGAGCTCTTTCTATTCAGGATGGCTAATCCCTAGGGAGACGTCCCTAGTAATCTGGGCTTCCGAAAGAAAAGGATCAAGGGTTCAAGGCTCAAGGTTGATGTAAGCTTTCCCTTCACAGATTACTGCCAAAAGGATAGTCAAGGAGAGATATTTCACTGAAAGAGCACCTGTTTGTGGGACAAGGCAAATGAAACTAAAATGTGCATACACTGATTAGTACATCAAAATATCAATGACTATCTTTAATACATATGAGCAATAATGAATGTAATTATTGACAAAGTCAATGATTGCAATTAAAGCTAAGACTTATAATATCACTTCCTCAATAAATACAAAAATGATACTTGCATTCAATGTATAAAACAAATCCCTATTCTATCACAATGCAATAAATATCATAAATCTGCTCATATATATATTGTTGCTACGTCACTATACTAAAGGGGTGACGTTAGCCTAGTTTCTAGGTTAGTTAAGTAGGCAAAGAAGTGAACATTTTGCACATTAAGCCGATGAAAATAATCTATACCTCAATGCCAAATACTATATGACAAAATCACAACGTCTTATACCAAACAAGAGATCAAAAATAAGTGTGACGTCGCTAGCTAGTTAGGGTTAGGTTAGCTAGACAAAGGGGTGAACGTTTTGCTAATTGGGCCATTGAAAATGCTCAACACCTCTATGGCTATCAATGGATGAGTCAGCCGCAACTTTTGGTCCAAAAAAGAGTTCAAATAGGGCAAGACGTCATCAGCAAATCAAGGTTAGTAGAGACGCTAGGGTTAGTAGGGTTTCAATTCAAGAGTGTTTAAAAGATTGTTTTGAGAACAAAGGACTCAACGTTGCAAATTAGACTAGTGCCTTGGGTTAATGGAGTCAAAGAGAAGAGACTAAAGACTTGAAAGGATTTAAACCTAAGGACGGGAAGGTTAGGCTTAATGGTGCTGCAATGGCAGGGCCACCAAGTCAAAACCCTAAGGGGAGGAGGCTCATTCCGGTGTAGCTAAAGCTAGGCCTCATGCTCCTCCCTATTTCCTTAAGACTCTTTGGCAAAAACCGCTAGTTATGAAACATAAATCTATGGCTGAAAAGTGTTGCTTGGGGACAAGGCTTTTCAAACCCTAGGTGTAAAACAAATTAGGCCTAAGACGTCTTCTTTCTTCAATTTATGTTTCAAGCTAACTCAAGAAAAAGATGAACTAGTGTAGCTATGGATAGGCTAGGTTATTCTTAATCAAATGGCTAATCAAGATTTTATCATGGGGACATGAAGCAAGGACCTACTTGTGTGCTTGCTCCCTAGGGTTTCAATGATTAAGCAAATAGTAAAAATGTAACCATAAAAGTAAGATATTCTACCTACAACCATTCAATCAAGAAGTTTTCCATGCAAAATATACTTACAAATCAATGAAGAGCCAAATCAAACCCTAGTTGTAACACATTCCAATGATAAAAACACCATATGCATGCCAAAGATAATCCCTCCAATAGTAGTGCCTCAGCTCCAAGATCCAAAATCAAGACAAAGACCAAAAATGTCACTCTCCAAGAGAGCAAGTTATGTTATGTGAAAATGAGAGGCAACGTCCTCTCTTTATATCATCCAAATGACCTTTAATTAACAAAGTAGGTCATTAAAAAGAGCTGACAAGGATGACTTAACAATATTTCATTATTTATCACATTAAATGCTAAAAATGTCAAAAATGAGCTAAACAGGGAGACTTCAGGTCCCTCTGAGGGAGACGTTGGCCCTTTCAGGGTATCATCAGCATCCAGAAGGTAAAACGTTGGCCCCCTTGGGGCTCCTGCAACCTGCCACATGTGCTAGACAAGCCCATCACACTGCCATCTGCTCCAGAAAACGTCCAGCCTGTCCTGGGTGGCGTCGTGTCCATCAAATCCATCTCCATCTTCAGGGGTCGATCCCTCCTAGGTCAAATCTCTGCCATAGTGTCCTGGTGAGGGAATCCTTCTGTCTTCTTCATGCAAGGGCTCATCATGTCGTTGTTCTGCCTTTTCCATCACAACAACCATCTGATGGGCTCTTGAGCCCCATGGAGGTCCGAGCTAATCATCTCCCCATGTGCACCGATCTTCTGGTACCTGTCCACCGGGTATGGTTCTGCACATCAAAGGCTACGCCCTCCATGGGATCATCAGTCCTAGACATCATAGCAATGTAAATCACATTTCATCATTAAAGTTATCATATATATGCATGAAATCCCTAACATATCATCTAAAAGCTCAAAGATATTACACAGATCTACTATACAAAGCTAAGGAAACCAACAGAACAACCTATTGGGCTAATACCCAAAAGAGATGGAAAGTTTCCTCAAAAGATTATTCAAGCCATGTTTAATGAGGTGATATGGTTTTTAGGGATGTCCAGTTATAGTAAGACCAAGGGCAGGTGTTGTCTGTGGGTGCCTTTGTAGGAGGCGAGTTGTACCCGTAATGGATACATTTTTTCCAAGCCCTTTATTGTCTTTATTTTTCTTTTATTGATTTTTTTTTTTTTTACTACAAGGTCTGACCAGAGGACATTGCCTTGGCTTGGTGGTCAGAGCTGACAGTGTTACCCACTGGTATCTTCGCAGAAATGATAAGGCTAGCTCATGATGAGACCCCCTTTCCTTTGGTCATGCAACCAAAGGTCACTGCCCTGGCTTGGTGACCAGATAGTGGCAATGTCATACTGCTAAATACCTATGAACATAATGGGTCGGCTCGTGATGAGACCTCCCATCCTCTTGGTTAGGTCTTGTTTTTATTTTATCATTTTTCTTAGGGTCCCTTTAGTTTCTTATCGAGAGGCTTTTTATTGCCTTCTCGGGGATCCCCTGGGCGAAGCATCTCTAGGTGTTATTTCCTATGGATTTTATCTTTTACCAGCTGCTTTTACCCCCTGGGCCTTTAGCCCCTTCTTCCCACAAGACAAAATGTAACCTTGAAAGGTCATCCTAGTGGCCAGACTAGGGGAATGGGATGGATGAACGGGGTATAAGATGTAAACATGATAAGATGGTGGGAGCGGACGATGGCTCTGCAAATCCCCCTTGGTGGCTAACCAAAACCCATGAATATCAGCTTGCTAAGTCACCCAATCAATCACCCCAACAATGGTCAAGTGGATTAGTGTAAGATCCAAGCAGTCATCAGAAATGAAAGG
>JASDQU010100967.1:610979-623324 GCA_032191745.1 Picea mariana | reverse complement strand
AAGATCGAGGAGAGTATGAACCGCCGGATCACTCTATGTCGGGAACATATCGTGACCGTCGGATTTCCTAACTACAAATGCATACTAATGCATACTAAAGAAACACACTTTTACCTAACGACATATTAGACCAAGTAGATCTTAACTAACTCCTAAGTGTCTAAATATCCTAACAGTGAATCCTAGAGAAAGATGGAGAAAATACAAAAGAATTTTATAACCTATAATCTCAAAATTAAAGGAAATACGCCCTATCACATCCTCCTCTTAGAGGCAAGCCTCTCCCCCCGTTGAGAGCACGGTTATGACTAGATACCTAATGTATAAGAACAAGTTAAACAACATGGAAGACAAGAGACTTCCTAAAATTTCTTCAAAATCCAGTTGTAACCACCATAAACTCAAGCGAGGATGTCATAAAGATGCTCAGTCTTGGCAAATCTATTGGGGAATCATGGAAGACACCATTTTGAAAACTAAGGATACTATTAAAAATATCATCAAATAAAAATTTAAGGAGAAAATGTGGTGTGATAAAGAGTCAAAGGAAAAAAGAAAAGTAATGTATTATAAGGATGTAATCAACCCTAACCTAGAAGATCAAAATTATTTCTTTGTTTTGACAAGTGTAAAGAAAAAAATAAGCATTGCTAAGATAAGAACAAATTCTCATGAGTTCCATAGTGAAATTGAGCATTAGTCGATTCCTAAAATGCTTTGGGATGAAAGAGTGTGTCACCTTTGTGACACTAAGAAGGTTGAAGATGAAAATCACTTTCTCTTAGATTGTCTAGTCTATACCCAGATTAGATCTCAATTTCAAAATATTTGTCACACTACCGACCTCCCTAACCTTTTAACTCAACAAAACTATGGTGATCTTGGAAAGTTTCTGTTAATACTTTTAGAGAACATAAACAAAATTATAAAGAATTTCAAGTAATCCCTTACCATCTTAAGGTCCGATAGACTGATTCAGTCTCAATGGACGTTAATCATCATCATCATCATCATCAAAAACTCACAAAATGAATGTGACATCCTTACTGTTATGATACACCTATACCACTACCTAGTAAGAAACCAAAGGCACTTAGACTTTCTAAGTTTAATCTTGTTGTTGTTATATATATATATATATATATATATATATATATATATATATATATATATCATTATGAGGTCCCTATATATTTAGTGCAACAACTCTATTGTGAGCTTATGATGAAAATGAAACCTAATTATACCAACCTCCCATATAAGGTTTATGGCTTCGATGGATGTCACACATATGACTTGCCCTAATGAAAAAATAGTTATTGATTATGTTCCCTTACCTCTTAGGTTCGTTCCTGCACCCAATATAAATATTGCACTAATAGATGATTTAGCTAGTCTTTCTTAGATTACCTTAAGTCTAGAGATAAAATAGTTGACACCATACATGTTGGTTTGAATGAGGTTAATGTGGGGATCAATGTTATTCATAGATCTCTACCAAATGTAGTAGAACTAGTTATCCCTTTCTATTCATCTGAAAATATTTTTCTTTATCCCATGCTGATCTAGCCACCTATTCAATGCATTGTCGAGATGCATATTTTTATGTATCATTATTAATAATACAATTCAACATTATTTTATATATGCTGGCATGCCATTATGTTATAAAACTTGTAGTTTACTAGTTATCTTTATGTTGTGGGTTTTTCCATGAGAACATAGACTATTTGGAACACTTGTTTGAGATGAGACTATTTGGAACACTTGTTTGAGATGGCTCCATCCTATTAGTGTATTTATTTAAACCATACTATTTTTGGACCAAAACATGACATGTTCCATGTGGTTCTGTTGACCAACCTCCTATTTTAGACAAAGCATAAATGTGTGTACACATGTAAATTATTTTACCATATAATAAATTTACAGCAGTATTTAATTAATTACAGTGCAATTAATTAATTTATTAATTTTATTTTATAGTAAACGTGATGTTTGAAAATGAAGTAGACAACACATACAAGTATGACAAGTCACATTTAACTTGTAGCGTAAGTTCATCAATGCACATATACATCCATCAAATGTTTCATTTCATTTTTTATATTTTCATTATGGTAAAATGAAAAAAAAAACAACCATTAGATTAAATACAACCCAACCTCTACCTCAAATACACATACATTAATTATCTCCTATTGTGTGATAAATTTATAATACAAAAAACCTTCTACCATCAACATATAAATAATATATCATTATTAAAGAGCATAACACATTTGTTTTGTATATGGAAAATCCTATTGGATTTCATGTTGTTACCTCAACAAAAAAAAATATACAATTTAATCATTATTATTTTTTCTTATATACAATGTCTGGGTCATACATTTTAAGAAGTGATATATGGTTACATGCATCTCCAAACCTTACATACAATGCCTGGGCCATACATTTTAGCAGGTGATAGATGATTACATGCATCTCCAAACCCTTATTTTAATGAGAAACAAACCTCTAAAACATTTTTTCTACAATGCATGTCTACATAATTGGAATTTACATTTTACAAGAAATTTCAACAAATCAATTTGAATAGAAGAAAGTAGGTCTAATTTAAATGTTTACTCAAAATTTCAATGAACATGTGATTGATTTTAGTGTGATGAATACAAATGAACATGTGATTGATTTTAGTGTGATGAATACAAATGTAGCACATTTGTAACTCTATTTAATAAAAAAATACAAGAAATTGAATCTACATTAAATTCATTGACCTGGGTATTAGAAAAAAATTAGACTTTCTACTATCAAAATAAGGTTAGTTTCTTCCATTGTTATTGTGACACTTTTTTTTCTTATTGTGTATTATATTTCATAGTGTTGGAAGTTTACAGTACATGATTCTTTCTTTTCTCATATACCAGTGCTATCTTAATCTCTTTGAGCTTTCTAAACCCAATCCTAAAAAGCACTATGAAAAAATTATATGTAATTATTTTTGCTAAGCATCCACCTATACCATTCTTAATCTAACCAAAGATGGGTTTATAACATCAATTACAATGGATTTTCGTACTAGTACTTTTTGTGTTCCTCTTCCAAATGATTCATCTCTATTATCAAGGCCATATTATTTTCTTTTAATGTTTAAATTGTTTTCTTATTGTCTCTCACAACAAGTTCAAGTTAAATTACACAAAACAAACTTGAAATTATACTTCATGTTGTAATCAACTACAAGATATCATATTTCCTACCATCGCATATAATCCCAAAAGTAACATACATACATATTTATTTAGCCTTGAACGCCTTGCAAACTCCCTAATGTAATATTTTATTATTTATTTTTTAATCTATTTTGCTCCTATATCTTCAGAAATGAATATTCAGAATCTAATTTGGTCACATAAGAAAGTCAAAACAATGAAAGATTTAATTATGTTTTGATTTTGATTTGTAATTAAACTTTAGGAACTGAATACACTACTTCGAAATGATATGCACATAACAAAAATGAAGTGAACTTGTGTCTATTGAAACACATCTGGACTTTATATGGCATGGTTGTCGAGGGTATTTCGTATCTATATTGATTGTGATTTCTCAAAATTCCTAGTCTATGTTGTAGCGATTTAATGTTCCTATATGCATGGCACCACATGACCATTGACACCATATTAGACACCTTCTTAAAGTTTCAAAATTCACCAACTAATGCCCATGCAAGTCCATAAATACATGCAACATTCAACCAATCTTTTTCAAATAGCACATCTAGACTTCCCCGTCGCTTCCCCATAAGCTCCAGATCAACTCCCCAAAGATGTCTTCCTTGAATCCCACACTAAGTGTCTCAACATAAAATATGGCTATGCAACAAGTATTGAGTGGGAGAGTCATTGTTCATATGTTACACTTACATGTAAAGTTACAAGACATTAAAGAGAGTGCATTAGATTTATAAACTCTCAAGTTCATAGCACAACATCATTACAAGTAAAAAAGTTCACCGCATCACAAAACTTAAGTGCTTGATACAATATACATTCTAAACATTAAAATAGAATACAATATCCATTGTGGGAATCTATATGTATGCGGTCAAATCAAATGCCACATTAATACAAAGGAAAATGAATAAAATAAAAATGAAGCATACACGTGCTTGACACCAATTTATAAGTATGTGGTCAAATCAAATGCCACATTAATACAAGGAAAATGAATAAAATAAAAATGAAGCATACGCATGCTTGACACATGTCTCACCGATGCCCATTGTATTTAATTCCACATGATGATATTTGGCCTCTATGCAAGTGTTGATCACCAATTCTGATTGGGGATAACATTACCCCAAAATAAAATATCCTTGCACATCTTTTTAGCCTCCAAATGATCTTCGTCGATCTCATCATGGCATATGAAGAAGATTATGCCATGATGAGAAGATTTTATAAGCAAGTTTTAGATCCCTATCACAGTGGTATAAGATTTATGGATGTTACTTGGAAACACCCTCTCATCCGATTAACAATAAGTTGTGAATTCATAAAAACAACAATTTCATCTACCCCATGTTCTGTAGATGATTCTAACCCTTCAATCAAAACAATATAGTAAGCCTTGTTGTTTGTGGTATCTTTGTGGATAAACCCTCCATTTCTTTATGGTTATGTCTTGCACTTTATTGTACAAGACATAAAAGTCCCCTTGCAGATGATAAGAAATTGTGATGCACAATGTACAATTTCCAATACCCCTCCATATGGTATCTGCCAACAATATACATTGTGATGCACAATGTCCAATGCCCCTCCATATGGTATCTGCCAACAATATACATGTTGTATGCTTTGTTAGTCATTTTATAACCAATACCTTCTCTCATCATATATAATTTGCAAAATAAAACTATGTCAAATTAAAAAGAAACCTAAAACCATTTACATAATTTATTAAGTATAACTAAAAAAAATACATAAAGACACTGAAATTAATCTTTGAAAAAGTTTAAAATGAAAATTGCATTGGCCATATGAGTCAGTACATCATGAGTGGGTGTGAAAGTCTACTCTCTATAGTTGAGTTGCCCATTTAAATCATATATAATTTGCAAAATAAAACTATGTCAAATTAAAAATAAACCTAAAACCATTTACATAATTTATTGTATAACTAAAAACAATACATAAAATCATATATAATTTGCAAAATAAAATTATATCAAATTAAAAAGAAACCTAAAACCATTTACATAATTTATTAAGTATAACTAAAAAAAAATACATAAAATCATATATAATTTGCAAAATAAAACTATGTCAAATTAAAAAGAAACCTAAAACCATTTACATAATTGATTAAATATAACTAAAAAAAATACATTAAGACACTGAAAATAATGTTTGAAAAAGTTTAAAATGAAAATTCCATTGGCCATATGAGTCAATGCATCAAGAGTGGGTTTGAAAGTCTACTCTCTAGTTGAGTTGCTCATTTAAATGTGTGAAAGTCTACTGTCTATAGTTGAGTTGCCCATTTAACTTTTTCAAAATGAAAATTCCATTGGCCATATGAGTAGTACATAAGAGTGGGTGTGAAAGTCTACTCTCTATAGTTGAGTTGCCCATTTAATTGTGTGAAAGTCTACTCTCTATAGTTGAGTTGCCCATTTAAATGTAATTTATATAAAGCAGAACCACTAGCTCTAAAAAAGTTAGCCTCCTTTCTAATAAGGACTCGCTAACCCACACCTGAGCGGGATGGAATTATTTCGAAAGTGTTCTCTTTTGGGGCCAACCACATTTCTCTAATCAGAATTCAATGGAAATGGATCTTCAAATTAAGTGGAAAAAATATGTTCGACCAGAGGTTTTCCATTTATGATGACCGGAAGCCCATTTAAATGTAATCTAGATAAAGCATTATCAAAAGATCCCATATACTACATAAAGTCTTAAGGAAAATCAGATAACTAGGAAATTAAAAGCAACACTAATGTTTCTCTATGAAGGCTTGAAATGGGTTTTGAAAATAATGGCTTATATGGAGATGGGCCCAAGGTTCTGAAACTGGAAATTCTTGGGTGAGTTTGGAAGGATGTAGGACAAAGTGAAAGTATTTTGCGATAGTCAAAGTGCTATTCATTTGGCTAGAAACCCAACTTATCACAGTAAGACGAAGCATATTTCTGTTAAGTACCATTTTGTAAGACAGGTTGTCGATGAAGGTGGAGTGGCTCTGGAAAAGGTCCATACAAAGGTGAATTTTGTAGACATGTTTACGAAACCAGTTTTGTTAGAGAAGCCGTGGTGGTGTTTGGATTCTCTTGGTTTGCAGAAAAGGTGATGAATTAATTAAGGGCATGATATATCAGGGAAATTATTGTCAACGTGGAGATTGTTGGAAACATGCCAACGAATTTTCTCATGTGGTCACATGTAGATGCAGACGCACATGCATGCCATCTACTTATGAACTGTTCGAGTAACTATGTGATCGATTCATGATTAGTTTGTGTAATTGAGTGAAAGATGTTATATATACGAGCATACCCATAGAGGTAGAATACAATGCGAGCTAGAGAGCAACGAGTGTGTGAGGAGAGGATGATGTTAATGTTTAAGCCATTATTATAGATGTTTGCATTTCATTAGATAACAATAGCATAATCCAAGATCATTGAGAAATACACAATCACAAGAGACACAACATTTATCCTGGGAAACCCTCTAGGGGAAGAAAACCCAACAAAACTTCCTTAATATAGATAACCAATACAATGCCAAGAGATCTCTATGCTAAAACAAAAAGTCCTCTCCAAGATATGTGCCACTCTCTCTCTCTCCTTTGCCGGTAACAGATCAAAACTTGTCTCTCAAACTGAGCAAGTGAGTTGTGTCTAAGTGAGGTGCTAGCCTCCTTTATTTATACAAGTCTGGCATGTGTGAAGTGTCTCTTCACTGGTAGGGCCGACTTCTCAAACTGGGTGGGTAAACCCACCTTTATTATATTTATGGGTCTCTTTATTAATTGTTGGGGCCGACTTCTTATTCTACCTATTATAATTGTCTTTTGACTAATCCGCAAAAAGGGATTTGGTCCTATTACAATAATCGACACGATCAATCCACAATGGGGATTGATCCTATGAATAATATATCAATAATAATAAGAATACTCTTTGCAGTTACAATATTTCAACACTCCCCCTTAACAAGAAGGGTATTCTTCAGCAGCATCATGCGAGAGAGAGAGGACAACATCATCAACAACATCAAGTGGGAGGACAACATCATCAATATCATCTTGGTTGCGTATCTATAAATCATCGGAAGTTTTCTTCATCGGAAGCATCATCATTCTCAAAGGAATTCCATTATCATCCGCATCAATATGTATTAGTATAAAAACTGATACATCATCATCATCATCACAACACAAGGTTGGCTCATCATAATACAAGACTGGCTTTACGTCACAGCTGTCAAGCTGGAAGCTCAGTACTTGTCTCATCTCATCGTCTTGCTTTACGTCATAGCACTCAAGCTGGAAGAAAGATACTCGTCCTGCTTTATGTCACGACCATCAGGTTGGAAGCATGATACTAGACTGGCTTTACATCACAGCTATCCATTCGGAAGCTCAGTGCTAGTCTCATCATATCATCTTGCTTTACGTTTGACAACTCAGTCAGAAGCAAGGAACGTCTCATCTTGCTTTACGTCTGACAACTCAGTCAGAAGCAAGGAACATCTCATCTTGCTTTACGTCTGCAACTGGGTCAGAAGCAAGGAACATCTCATCTTGCTTTACGTCTGACAAATGGGTCAGAAGCAAGGAACATCTCATCTTGCTTTACGTCTGACAACTGGGTCAGAAGCAAGGAACATCTCATCTTGATTTACGTCTGACAACTAGGTCAGAAGCAAGGAACACATCACATCTTTCTTTACGTCTGACAGCTAGGTCAGAAGAAAGGAACACATCACATCTACTCCCCCTTTTGAGGAAGGTCCTTTTGGACTATGCCAAGCTTATCTCAGAAGTACTCAAACTTTACATGAGATAGAGGCTTGGTCAACACGTCAGCAATGTGTTCATCCATGCTAATGCACTGGAGCTTCAAGGCCCCTCTTTGTACCATGTCACAGATGTAATGATAGCGGATCTCTATGTGCTTCGACCTGTCATGGAATACAGGATTCTCTATCATCTTTATGCATCTCTGGTTGTCACATAGAATCACGGTTGCTCTCATCTCCAAGTCAAATAGGCTGGTCAGCAACTTTCGAAACCATATAGCTTTGTAGCTAGCAGAATATGCAGCAATGTATTCTACTTCCGCTGTGCTGAGAGCAATACTAGATTGCTTCCTACTCTGCCACGAGATCATAGCTAATCCCAAACTGAAACAACATCTTGAAGTGCTTTTCCTATCAGAAACACTTCCTGCCCAATCTGCATCAGTATATCCACTCAATGTGAAATCATGATCTCCATCATAGCTGAGACCATAATCTGTTGTACCTTTAAGGTACATCATCACATGTTTTGCAACCACTAGGTGAACACATCTGGGTTCTACCAGAAACTGACTCAAGGTGTTCACGGAAAAACAAATGCCTGGTCTGGTGTTCGTCAGGTACATCAACGATCCAATAATCTGCCTATACAGTGTGGCATCAATCAATTCTGACGACGTATCAACCAGCAGCTTCAGCTTCGCTTCCATGGGTGTATTCATGGGCTTGCATTCCAGCATGTCGAATCTCTTTAAGATTTAGACCGTGTACTTCCCTTGGTTAAGGAAGATCCTCTCAAGACTCTGCCATACCTCAAGACCTAAGAAATAATGCATTAGGCCAAGGTCTTTCATTTCAAATTCCGAGGCAAGTCTCTTTTTACATTCAGCGATGAGCTTTTCTTCTCCAGTTAAGAATAAGTCATCCACATATAGCAGTAAGATTACTGGCTCATTATTCATAATTTTGAAGTAGAGATTTGAGTCTGCTTTAATCTTGGTAAAGCCTAAGCTCATCAAGAAGCTGTCTATACAGCCATACCAAGCTCTAGGAGCTTGCTTCAATCCGTATAAGGCTTTCTTCAATCTGCAGACATGAGACCTCCTGTCTTCAACCTCAAATCCTTGAGGTTTCTCTATATACACTTCCTCTTCAATGACACCATTTAGGAAAGCTGTCTTCACGTCCATATGGTGCAGCTTCCACTTCATCTTAGCTGCAAGAGCTATGATGGTCCTGATCGAAGTGTATCTGGCCATAGGAGCGAATGTCTCTTCATAGTCAATGCCTTCCTTCTGGGAAAAACCATGAGCAACAAATCTTGCTTTATACTTCTCAATACTTCCATCAGCAGCATGTTTTATTTTGAAGAGCCATCTGGAGGATACCACATCTTTACTCTTCGATCTGGGAACTATTTTCCATACTTCGTTCTTCATTATGGATTGGTATTCCTCTGTCATGGCGTCTGCCCATTCTTTCCTTTGAATGGCTTCTTCAAAACAGGTTGGCTCCTCTTCTAGGAGGTCACACATCAAAGATGTATAACTGGAGAATGGCTTTGGTCTTTTCACCTGTCTCGTGGTTCCTTGGGGAGCATCGTACTTCTCTCCATATTGAATAAGCTCTCTAGCCCAAGCTGGCTTTCTTTTATGGCGGTTCGTCATCTAAGGAGGTTCTTGCACTTCTACTATATCATGGCCTTCTAGAAGTTCCTCATCAGGGGAAGTTACGACTTCCCTCACTGGTTCTGTAGCTCCGGGAACCTCCCTCATTGCAGTATTGGGGATTACGGGTTCCTCTTCATATACCCCTTCAAGATGGCATATTTTAGATTTCTTGAGCGCTGCATCTTCATCAAAGGTCACATCCCTGCTGATTTCATTGTGATGTTGACCTGGTATATAGATTTTGAAGGCCTTGGAGACCTCACAGTATCCCACAAATATTCCCTTCTTTCCTTAAGGGTCCAACTTGTTTCTCTTTTCTTTAGGTATATGAATAAACACTGGACAACCAAATATTTTGAGATGGCTTACCTCTGGCTTCTTTTTGGTGAACATCTCTTCCGGTGTCTTGAGCCCAAGTGCACTATGGAATAATCAGTTCTGCACATAAATAGCTGCCATCGCAGCTTCTGCCCATAAGCACATAGGAAGATCTTGATCATGGATCATAGTCTTCACAGCTTCCAGTATGGTTATGTTCTTCTATTCAGCTACACCGTTTTGTTGTGGATTATAGGGAGTAGTGAGTTCCCTCTTGATTCCAACATCTTTGCAGAAGTTCACAAACTCTTTTGAGGTATATTCTCCTCCATTATCTGACCTGAGTATCTTGATCTTTCTTTCAGAAAGGTTCTCTATCAAGGCTTTGAATTCCTTGAACTTATTGAACACTTCATCTTTAGTCTTCAAGAAATATATCCAGGTTTTACGAGAGTAATCATCAATGAATGATACATAATATACATACCCGCTAATGGAGGATGATGGCATTGGGCCACACACATATGAATGGATGAGTTCTAGGACTCCTTCTGTCTTGTTGTCCTGCTTTGGAAAAGGGTTCTTGATATTCTTCCCTTGTGCACATCCATTGCATACGCCTTTATGGTCACCTTTGAGTTCTGGTAAACCTGTGACTGCTTTGCATATGTATGGTAGCGCCTTGTAGTTGATGTGGACTAATCTTCTATGCCAAAGTTCACATGAGTTTTCAATGGCATGGGTCATAGCAACCTCTGAGTGACCCTTTAATTTATACATGCCATTTTCTTCATTGCCAATGACGATTGTTTCATTTAAAGTTTCTCCCTTAGCCCACATAAGAACTTCTCCATCTATAAAGGAAACTCTGAAGCCTTTCTTCTCTAAAGCTGAAATGGAGAGTAGGTTCTTCTTCAAGGCTGGTACATATAGTACGTCCTTCATTTTTAGTGAATTCCCTGAATTCAGTTTATGGTTTGATTCTCCCACTCCCTTGATGGGATACTGATAATCATCACCAAGTGTCACTTTATGAGAAAACTTCTTCTCTAATATACAAGAGAGAATATTTCTTTGTCCCATCATGTGCTTGGATGCACCATTATCAATGAGCCAAGAGTTCTCTCCAGGTGTTACAGATCCTGAGAGGGCTGAGATCAACAAATGGTCTTTGATCTCCTCTCTCATCATCTTTGTAGGTAGCTCTTCGTCTTCGACTACATGGGCATGGAGCCTCTTTTGTTTTCTCTTGTATTCTTCTCGTCTGGATGGACAAAACTTTGCAATGTGTCCCATCTTGTCACAATGATAGCATTGTACAAATGAGTAGTCTCTTTCCTTTCGTTGTCCTTTCTTCTGAAATCTCTTTGGATGAGATTCTTTATGATTCAATTTATTTGATTGTTGAGGCTCTTTATGAGTCTCCTTATGAAAGTAGGGTTTCTTCCTTCCTCCTTTGGTGTGGGTGGCTAGGGCTTGATCATCATCCCTTGCTAGTAACGCTTCCTGATTTGTTACTCTTGTTTCTTCTTGGATGCATTCTTCCCATAGGCTGTCGAACTTCAGTTTCTCCTTTCTGGCACATATCGTCTGGATGAAAGCATCCCAAGGTCTTGTGAGACCATTTAGGGCCGTCATTATGAGTTCGTCTTCGTCTATGGTATCTCCAATAGCTTCTAGATGTTCTTTGAATTCTGAGATTCTGGAGAAGTATTCCTGAATCATTTCTCCTTTCTGCATCCTGTATTCTTCAATTGAGTTCTAAGATTCATCTTCCGGTTTATGTTCTTTCCTTCATATAGTCTGGTCAAGGCATCAAACATTTCTTTCGGGGTCTTCTTAGATGACACATAAGGGATCAGATGGTCTTTGATTGAATCTGCAATGATTCTTTTGGCCCTTATTGTGTCCTTTTGATGCTTTGCCTTTTCTGCAGCATCTTTGGGTTCCGGAAATTCTTCCTTGACGAATCTTGCTAGGTCATTCTCTTCAAGAATGAGGCCAATCCTATACTTCCAGGCACGGAAGTTTTCCACTCTTTCTAGCTTGCCAACAAGCTTAATGCTCACAGACATCTTTACCTAGAGCTAGGAAAATGACCGAAAAATGAAAGTGCTCAAAATAAAAAACTGAACTTACCAGGAGATGCGCATGGTTGAGGAGCATTGCTTGGTGTGTTTGGATTTGAGAAAATCCAACTTTTTCTCCTTCAAATCTGATCTGCGGATTTCTGGACTGGTGCTTCTGGTACCTCTGGAACTTCTGGTACTGGTTTTCTGGTACTTCTGGTACTTTGTGAAACTAGGGTTTCACTTTCC
>JASDQU010100967.1:599084-610929 GCA_032191745.1 Picea mariana | reverse complement strand
ACATAAGGGATCAGATGGTCTTTGATTGAATCTGCAATGATTCTTTTGGCCCTTATTGTGTCCTTTTGATGCTTTGCCTTTTCTGCAGCATCTTCGGGTTCCGGTAATTCTTCCTTGACGAATCTTGCTAGGTCATTCTCTTCAAGAATGAGGCCAATCCTATACTTCCAGGCACTGAAGTTTTCCACTCCTTCTAACTTGTCAACAAGCTTAATGCTCGCAGACATCTTTACCTAGAGCTAGGAAAATGATCGAAAAATGAAAGTGCTCAAAATAAAAAACTGAACTTACCAGGAGATGCGCTTGGCTGAGGCGAGCTGCCTGGTGTGTTTGGATCTGAGAAAATCCAACTTTTGCTCCTTCAAATCTGATCTGTGGATTTCTGGACTGGTGCTTCTGGTACCTCTGGTGTTCTGGTACTTTTGGTACTGGTTTTCTGGTACTTTTGGTACTTTGTGAAACTAGGGTTTCACTTTCTGGGAGATCCAGCCACTGAAAAGGTGCGTTGATGATGCCAAATTGATCCTTAGGGGAGGGCACAACTTTCTAGATAGTTTTAGGGCTGAAAAGCTTCACTTTTGAAAAACCCTAATTTGCAGGTACTACAATAGTGACGTTTTTCTCTTGCAAAAGATGCTTCCTTCAGCTTGGCTCTGATACCATGTTAATGTTTAAGCCATTATTATAGATGTTTGCATTTCATTAGATAACAATAGCATAATCCAAGATCACTGAGAAATACACAATCACAAGAGACACAACATTTATCCTGGGAAACCCTCTAGGGGAAGAAAACCTAGCAAAACTTCCTTAATATAGATAGCCAATACAATGCCAAAAGATCTCTTATGCTAATTCAAAAAGTCCTCTCCTAGATATGTGCCACTCTCTCTCTCCTTTGCCGGAAACAGATCAGAACTTGTCCTTCAAATTGAGCAAGTGAGTTGTCTCTAAGTGAGTCGCTAGCCTCCTTTATTTATACAAGTCTGGCACGTGTGAAGTGTCTCTTCACTGGCAGGGGCGACTTCTCAAACTGGGTGGGTAAACCCACCTTTATTATATTTCTGGGTCTCTTTATTAACTGCTGGGGCCGACTTCTTATTCTGCCTATTATAGTTGTCTTTTGACCAATCTGCAAAAGGGGATTTGGTCCTATTACAATAATTGACATGATCAATCCACAATGGGAATTGATCCTATGAATAATATATCAATAATAATAAGAATACTCTTTGCAGTTACAATATTTCAACACATCTTCCCAACCATACAAATGTTACAAAGGGATTTACACTCAATTATGCATCTTCTAGTTTTTATTTTATTTTATCTATTTATTTTTTTTCCTGCGGAAAAAAAAATTAGTAATTTTATGTATGTCAAAAGTAAAATTACATTCCTCAGATGTTCATCAAGCATTCCATGTAGCTTTAATAATAGAGTCCACTCTTTTCTCAAATAGCTTAAGCCACTAAAATGTGACATCTTCTTATACCAACACCCATGCAGTCTTTCTACATACTGATACTATCTTGTATCTCATAGTTTGTCTTACAATGTTTAGTAGATAGTTTGATACTATCCTGTGGCTCATAGTTTTCTTACAAAAACTTTCAGAAAACGTCTTGTAAAACAGTCTTCCCCATCAAAATCAAAATATTGTAGTTTGCATCATCTAGAAAGAGTATCTTGTAGGTGAAACCTTAGTCACCGGGTTCAGCGAATTTCAACCATTAAATTTGAAATTCGCCGATTTTCTTCGTAATCTGAACAAATTCGTTTAAGTTTGTCAATTTTCAAGGCCAACTCGAATTCGTACAGGAAAATAAAAAAAATTCGCCTAAATACGTTGAAGTTCGGCTAGGGTTTGATTCTATTCGGCCAGCTCATGATTAAATTTAAAAAAGAACAAACTCTGTTGCGGCCTGCGTTGCGTACCCACACTCCATCATTTCGATTTGTAAATTGCCGTTCGAATTTGGCTTTCAAACTTTGATGTTCATTAACCCACGACCAGAATCTTGGACATCGCCCAGATGCCTCATTTCCTTCTTTGAGTGAATGCCTGGATATGTTCCTTGTGCTCTTAGTTGGACATCGCTAGGATGCCCCATTTCCTTTTCTTTGAGAGAATTCTCGAATATGTTCGCTGTTATCAATCTGTCCTTTCAAGAAATTTCATACGATACATTATCAATGCATCCTTGTTGACTTCATAAAAATATTCACAATAAATATATGTTTTTTAATTAATTTGTCATTTTCTTTCCATATTACATTGTAATAATTTTGTCATATTTGTGCTTGGTGTTTAGGCTCCTATTATTTATTGAGAAGCGTCGTTGTCTTTCTTTGTCATTCTTTTTTTATATTGTTTTCAAACCATCTTCCAAATATTGTTCATAGAATGTCAATTGATTTGTGTGTCTCATTGACCTTGCATTCATGATAACAATCGTTCACTTATATTTAAGGAGTATTACATTAAAATAATAGACATTCGGAACATGCACAATAGAAACTATAGTAACTCTCTTACCATACAACATTGATAGTTAACCAATTAAGCTCTCATACATGTTTAATGAGAATAATGAATTTTATTATATATATATTTTTAATTTTCAAATTTTGTACCATGTCGAACTTAATGTCGAATTTTATTCCCAAAATTTTCACAGTCAAATTTTTGTCGAACTTCAAATTCGCCGAACTCGAACACGAACACAAACCATGTGACGTAGGGTAAAACCTGTCCCTCCAAAGATCCAAACAACTAAGAGTAGCATAACTTCAAACGACCCTATAAGAAAGGTGCATGTTTGAAGATAGTGGAGTTACCCTCCACCACTTCTTCGATGATCCATTTCCCAGGTTCTAGCAACAATCCCTCTTTTGAAAGTTTGTCAGCTTGAGTGTTTTGTTCCTTGTAGACATGACTAAATGAGAGAGTTGTGAATAAATCTTTCAATCTTTTTAGCTCTTCATAAATTGGCCTCAACAAAAAATTTTCCACCACACACACCCAACATCCAATTTATCACCAAAAGTGAATCTCCAAAAACTTGTAATTTATTGTCCTATATTTTGTAGATTTTTAATGACAAAATATCAGCAAGCTAATATTCTGTCAAACACTTAGCAACCTAGAGATAACTATCTTCATAAATTTCAGAAATGCATAAACTCACATTCAAAAATTTCCATAAGCAAAAATACACATTGCTAAACAAAATAGCAGCTGAAATAACACAGTGGACAACAACCCATAACACACAGAAATTTAGGCAAATGCCAGGGAAAACCCCAATGTGGGGAAACCCAACAAGAGAGAGAGAGAGATCTATTATTCAGCTTTCAGGAAAGTACAAAACAGCAGCAAAACCACATTTCCAGCCAAGGAAAATACCTCACAGCACTAAATCTATCCCACATAAATCTGCCTCGTTTTTTGTGCCAAAACCGTACTGCTGTACGACCTCCTATGTACCTCGTTTTCCGTGCCCACAGTCAGCTGTACGGACTATTCCGTACGACCCATAAACAACCACCAAAATTCTGAAATTTGCCTCGAAAACTGTGCTCAAAATGCCTCGATTTCCGTACCAAATCCGTACGGCTATATGGAATCATATGAACAGTACAGATCCGTATAGTGCGGCCTCCCACAACAGAAAAAATATTTCGGCCCAAAACTCTTGGGATTCGTGCCCTCTTTCCTTGGAAAAGTGCCCTCTTTGCTGCTCACTTTCCTTTCTCAAGCATACTCAGAAAATCTCTCTCAATCTCCTCCCGATGTCTTCTCAACATTCGACATGTCTTGCACACTACCCAATGCATTCTTTTATAATCTGAAAATGACATTTTCCCCCCAAAGTGTCTTTTCACCTTCCCCAACCCTAGATTCAAAGGCCAAGATTAGATCTTTCTTTTTTCAGATCAAGGGTCATGATCCATTCCCTCCAAAATGTCTCATTTAAATTAAAGTGATTTTCACTTTATTACATAAGTGCTTCATGAAAATAAAGTCACTTTAAAAATAGAAGGTACACTTTATTAAAAAGTCACTTTAATAAAAGAACCACTTAAAACAACTTTATAAAAACTATTACAAAGTTAAGTGCCTAGTAGTGTAAACATTAAGGTAACATCCGCATACAAGACAAAACATGCGGAGTAGCTCCCGAGCTAAAAAGCTAACACTACCTCTTAGCGAGGGATGTACTCGCTGCCATCTTCATCATCTGGTCCCATCACACTGTGCTGTGTAGGAGCTCCCTCTGAACCTGGAGCCATCCGCAACACCTGCACAAAACTAGAACTAGAAGATCTTCTCCTGGCAACCTCTCGGAACCCTGAGCTCACTTCATCTTGAGCATTGGTTCGATCAACCTGGCTAAGCCTCCTGCCACTGCTCAGAAGAGACTCGCTCTCTTCTCTCGAAATGCAAGACTGTATCCATGGCGACACCGCAGTCTTAGAAGCCTCCTCATGCTCCTCATCCGACGCTGAATCATACATCAAAGGTTGTCCTCTCAACATATACAACCTGTTCGCCCGGTTACCGATCAACTGTAGCTCTACCGGGTCCACTCCCTGCCTGTAGATAAAGACATGTTCCCTCTTGAACACTACGCAATATCCTACATCCTCCAAGGTTGAGACTGAGAGCAAGTTAACCCTCAACCCTGGAACAAAGAGAACTCCATCAAGCTCCAAGAGTTCCCCAAACTCGAGTTGGAATCTGACATTCCCAACTCCACGAACAGCTCTTGCCATACCACCTTCATTTACCACCTGTCGGCCAGGACCAATCTCTGTGAAATCTAGGAATACTTGCCAGATTTCCGTCATGTGGCTAGAGGCTCCACTGTCCATAATCCATATGACATCACCTCCGAATCCTCCGCTGCTGACACTGGAAACTAGGGTCACCAAAGAAAATTCCCTATCGAACTTTGAAGCAAAGTCCTCCATGGCTGCTGTAGCAGCTGTTTCAGGCCCCTCTGACTCCTTCTTCTTCTTCTTCCTCTCAGGACAATGAGAGGCAAGGTGCCCCAACTGGTTACAATAATAGCATCTGACTTTACTCAAGTCCCTTCCAGAATTTCCTTTCTTCTTGCTCTTTTCCGCAAGAGCAACATTCTCATCAGCTCTGTCTGTCTTCTGTTCACTGCTCTGAGATCTTTCTTGGATCTCCTCCTGAGTGAAATCATCCCACAGTCTGCTCCAATCTGGTAGATGCTCATGTCCCACCACGCACTTCACGAAGACTTCCCATTATTTGGTGAACCCATTTAAGGCTATTCTCACCAACTCAGAATCTGTAATGACCTCTCCAACAACTGCCAGCTCATCTTTAACTTGAGCCACCTGGGTAAGATAAGAAGAGATACTCTCCTCCTTACCCATCTTGGTATCATGCAACTTAGCCTTCAAGGCCATCTTCTGGTTCTCGTTCTTTGCCTCGAACAAGTTCTTAAGTGCATCCCAGATCTCCTTGGCAGTCTTTTTCTTAGCCAAGTGTGGGATAAGGTGATCCTTCACCCCATCTAGAATAATCTTTTGAGCTTTGGCTTCCTTGGTCTCATGCAAGTCCAAAGCAACAGGATCTGCTGTGGGAGCTGCTACAACAGAGTTGACATAACTATAAATTTTGTTCTCCTTGAGAACGGATGACAACCGAACCTTCCACTGCAAATAGTTGGAAATGCCATCCAACCGATCCTCATATTTAATGCTTGCAGCCATATTCCCTGTCACAACTCAAGGAAAACAATCACACTCTTTTGCCCAAAAATCACACTGCCCACTGTCAACGACAAAGCTCTGATACCATGTAGATTTTTAATGACAAAAAATCAGCAAGTTAATATTTTGTCAAACACTTAGCAACCTAGAGATAACTGTTTTCATAAATATCAGAAATGCATAAACTCACATTCAAAAATTTCCATAAGTAGAAATACACATTGCTAAGCAAAATAGCAGCATAAATAACACAGTGGACAACAACCCATAACACACAGAAATTTAGGCAAATGCCAGGGAAAACCCCAATGTGGGGAAACCCAACAAGAGAGAGAGATCTATTATTCAGCTTTCAGGAAAGTACAAAACAACAACAAAACCACATTTCCAGCCAAGGAAAATACCTCACAGTACCAAATCTGTCCCACAGAAATCTGCCTTGTTTTCCATGTCAAAACCGTATTGTTGTACGTCCTCCTCCGTACCTTGTCTTTCGTGCCCACAATCAGCTGTATGAACTGTTTTGTACGGCCCAAAAACAACCACCAAAATTATGAAATTCGCCTCGAAAACTGTGCCCAAAATGCCTCGATTTTCGTGCCAAATCCGTACGACTGTACGTAATCGTACGGGCTGTACGGATTTGTACAGTACGACCTCCCACAGCAGAAAAAATATTTCGGCCCAAAACTCACCGAATTTTTTTTCTCGCAATTCGTGCCCTCTTTCCTTGGAAAACGTGTCCTCTTTGCTGCTCACTTTCCTCTCTCAAGCATACTCAGAAAATCTCTCTCAATCTCCTCCCGATGTCTTCTCAACATTCGACATGTCTTGCACACTACCGAATGCATTCTTTTATAATCTGAAAATGACATTTTCCCCCCAAAGTGTCTTTTCACCTTCCCCAACCCTAGATCCAAAGGCCAAAATTAGATCTTGCCTTTTTCAAGATCAAGGGTCATGATCCAATCCCTCCAAAATGTCTCATTTATTTAAATTGATTTTCACTTTATTACACAAGTGCTTTATGAAAATAAAGTCACTTTAAAAATAGAAGGTACACTTTATTAAAAAGTCACTTTAATAAAAGAACCACTTAAAACAACTTTATAAAAACTATTACAAAGTTAAGTGCCTGGTAGTGTAAACATTAAGGTAACATCCACATACAAGACAAAACATGCAGAGTACCTCCCGAGCTAAAAAGCTAACATATTTAGCAGCCAACATGATAGTTATTTTGAGAGCCATAAACTCTGCAACATTGTTTGTAGCTCTCCCAAATGTTGCTTTGCACTTTAAAAGATGAATATCCTTCAGATATAGTACACCTCCTTCCCCACTGACCTGTGAGTTATTTTGTGAGGCACCATCAAAGTATGCCCAACAGTTTGACTTGTCAATCACTTTGATTCTTATTTGTCTTGGGGGATTTTCAGGATTTGACTGTGGGAAGTGCTTTAAGATGCTTAGTCCTTGTGTAGCACACTGCAAGGCTAATACAAATTACTCCTCAAAAAGTGCAACATTCCTTGCTAACCAGATTCCCCATCCCACCATGAGAGGAAGAGTTTCCAAATTATCATATACCCTGTTACCCGTCCATACTTTTAGACTCTCTTCAATAGTGGCACTTGCCTAGACAACATTGTAACCCGTGATAGCCCCTATCTCTTTCCGAACTAGCTTTGTATATTCACAAGTCATCAATAGATGATAGGAAGTCTCCTCAGCCTCCTTGCAAAGAGGACACCTACCAGGTCCCTCCTTTCCTCTTCTTTGGCACTGATCTCGGGTTAATATTGTTGAAGTATTGTAGCTTGGACATGTGTTCTTGGCTTAGGCAAGGTGTCATGCAAGCCAAGGACACATAGACTAATGTATCTTCAAGTCATTTAAATTTTTCCTAAGTCCAACTTAGGAAAATGGGTTTACTTAATTTAATTAGTGATCATTTAAATATTTCCCAAGTCTAACTTAGGAAATGTTGATTATTAATTATTATTAGTTAACCACTTGTTAGAAGCTTCTTTGATCTTATCTGGAAAGTCAAAGTAGTTTTAGATTAGATCGTAGCCATTGATTTGTCATATTGGGGATTTAATGTCCACCATCCAATCACTCAGCTGGAGATTTATAAGCAAGGGGGGTGACTTGAGGAGATCATTCAGTTGGTGAGTGACACCAAGAGGGTTTGCTGCAGATCGAAAGTGTGTAGGAGTAGTGAGGGAGGTAGGTGTTAGAATATAGAAGATGGTGTGCTTGTTTTACCATTGACGATACCCTCGTCACCCAACCATAGGCCGAAGCCACCCTGAGAATTACTCCGGAAGCAAACCCTAAGCTAGATAGCCAAACAAGGTGTAGCGCATCTTCCTCCAAGGATAGTGCACCAACAATACCTGATCAGATAGTCCAAACCCTAGCCAAGAGATAGTCCAAGCTCATACTGAAAACTAGCTGCTGTTGCAGCTGCAATTGCAGCTCTCCTCCACATGTGCGCACGAAACTGGGAACTGCAGTGCGCACGAAACTGGGAACTGCAATTCTGAGATGCTGTCAAATGAGAACTGGCGCCCTGTATTTATATTGGTTCTGCTAGATTTGCTGGGGTCGACTTCTCCTTCTAGATATGTGTCTGTTCAGTATATTATTATTATTTCTGGCTGACTTCTTCTCTTGGAGTCTAATAACCTAATATAAATTATCTTCTTGAGCCGACAAGACTTCTAGGGTTATTAGCCAATTCATTAGGGTTTTCTCTTGCTCTCCAGAGTCTTCTATTCTCGTCAAGTTCACACATGGAGGTAAATACCTCTCGCAGCTACCATAATATTAATACTCCCTCCTAGCTAGGGAGGTATTACAGGTAATGGACTTGAGCACAAAAACATACCATTTACTCGGTAGCATCAATATAGTCGTCTAGACTATTTCATGACTAGATCATGAGCATCACCATCACCATCACCATCACCATCAGCTGCATCATCTCTTGGAACCATACTTCATCTGAGTAATTACATATGATGCTGGATAAGTCACTCACACCATAGAGTGATATAGGAGCCACTCTTATAATCTAGAGGAGTAAATGCTCTGAACCAATTTCTGTCTGGAAAATCTCTGTTCATCATTTGTCTGGATGGTGATTATTTTCAATAAACTGCTGATAGTCTTCAAGGTAGTTAGAACAGAAATAGAACACAACTGTGTCTATCCATAGTACTACATAACTACAATCCAGTGGTTTACTACCACACCAAGTAACACACAAGTACTTGATCAACTATGTATGGTTGCGAACAGTGGAACATATCCACCACAGTAGTCCTCATCCACTGTCATACAGTCTTCATAACAAACATCTGATAGCAACCTGCATAGAAACAATGTTATGATATAAACTGATTTGTCTCGGCCAATCTTTCACTCACATCTGTGAGCTCTGAAAGAATATCTTCCTCAAAATAGTGGAACATATCCACCACAATAGTATATCTCTACTGTCTGGAGACAGGTAGTCTCCATAAAAATCATCTGATGCCATCCTGCATAGAAAATATTGTTAAAAATAAACTAAATCATCTGGGCCAATCTTTCACTCACGTTTGTGAGATTTGAAAGAATATCTGCCCTCATCAGCAATGGGCTATCTGCCCTATTCTTCTCAAACAAGGAAGAATGATTGTTTCTGATTTTTGAGCCTGGACCATTCCTCACCCTGGGCCATTCTTCCTACACTAATCAAAGTGCACCATGGACAGAATGTATAAACCCTAAGGAATGTCTGAGTTTGGACCATTCCTCACCCTGGGCCATTCCTCCTACACTAATCAAAGTGCGCCCTGGAGAGAATGTATAAACCCTAAGGAATGTCTGTCCTAGACCATTACCCACCCTGGGCCATTCCTCCTACACTAATCAAAGTGCACCCTGGAGAGAATGTATAAACCCTAAGGAATGACTGTCCGGACCATTTCCTCCATTAACCACAAGAGGAAAAGACTGTCCTGCATCAACCTCCAAAACAGACCATTCCTCATGTTAACCACAATGAGAAATCGTTGTCCGGTGAGGCGGGCCAATCTTCTTGAGTAACCCTCAAGAAGAGAGACTGCCCTAGACCACTCCCCATGTTAACCACAATGGGAAGTCGCTGTCTATGATACATCAACAATCAGACTACTTTCCATGTTAACCACAATGGAAAGTGACTGTCCGTTAGAAATCTCAATCCACTTTCCGAACAGGAAAGCATCTGTCCAAGATGGACTATTTTTCAATGAATGTCTTCAATAATATTTTCAGTGCTCCCTCCTAACTTGGAGAGTCATTTTTTCCTTTTCCAATAAGAAGGAAGTTGTTTCCACGAGCTCCAACTTGAATACACAAACTCTTTCATCTTGGATAGAAGCTTTACCAAAATGTTTGCTTATTTGCTCATCTGTGGAGATATGTATTGGAGAATCATTTTCTCCTTTTTGGACTTCATCATGGATAATGTAATGCTTGATTTCGATTGTACTTTAGTCTGGAACATTGTGAAGGCTTCATGTAGATATGAACAATAGAGTATATCATAGTTGGAAAAACTGGAACATATCTATGTGGCACTTCTTCTGTCATCATGAGATCTGATCTATTGAGTAGTCATCTTGATGATGTTATAGGAAATCTTCACCACGCTTTTGCTGTGCACTGGAGGTTCTCCACCAAGTTATCTTCTTTTATCTGCATATAAGAGTCTCTTTTTGGTATGCCTCAAAGTCTTGAGATTGCTCTTCATACGCTCTTTATTCGATTTCTCTGGAAAACATTCTTTGCATTCATCTGATGTAGAACTCCAACTCATGGATGTTGCGGATGATATAATGACTCATGTAGTGATATGTCTGGTGTACTGGAACGAGTAATCATCATAGTCTTCTCCCTCCATCTGGGAGAACCTCTGGTTCTAGATCATGCAATACTTTCATTCATAAGTCTTCCATACACTGTTCTTCATCACAATTTTTAGTTCTTCTGCTTGATTGCTTTCATATCAGGCTGGTAATCTTGTGATTCTTGATACAATGACTGGTTGTTCTGATTTCTCTTTCTTTCTTGGAATCTTCATGTTTTTCTTTAGCTCTTGGGTCCATGGAGTTTCTTATAGATTCCATGCCCTATAGATTCCACTTCTTTTCATCATAGGATCACGGATCTGGATGGACAACCAGGAATACTTTAAGGCTTCTTTTCGAAGAAGTCTTCTTCTGCGGTTGAAATGAACACGTACTGTCTTTTATGACTGCTACCATGGATATATATATATCATCATCTTCAATGGATCATAGGATTAGCTCCCTCCTAACCCTTGCTTCATGTAAGAGTGCATATAATCGGCTCCCTCCATCTAGCAGAGTCCACGCTTCCATCTGCATCCTTATTGTCTTCTGCAATGTATAATTGGCTTTCTTGCTTTCGTCTTGTTGTCTTTCTACAATACGTCATGAGTCCTTTTCCAAATTTTCTCTTGATTGCTGACTTCTTTCTGTCTTTGCTTCTTCTAAGTCTTTTCATGATTGATTTGGCTTAATGGCTTCCACATGATTTGTATTTCATCCTTTCATGTGTATTATCTAATGATATCCATTTTCATCTTGTTTGTTCTTCCATAGGTATAGTTCTTCTTGGAACACATTATCTTCCAAGAGATAGATATACAAGATATGTACAGAGACGATGCAAACAAGATATATATATATATACAAGAAATGAGAAGAGTGTTGTTACCTTTTAGAAGAAGAAGTCTTTTCCATCTTGCTTAGTCTTCTTTGTAGGTTCCTTTTCTTTGGTAATCGATGCTTCGTGTTTCTCCTTCCTTTTCTTTAGCTCGGGACACTGATTCTTGTAGTGACCGTACTTTTGACAGTAGAAGCATTGTACTTTTGAAATGTCTTTCTCTTGATTTGGCTTCCTCCTTGAACCAAACTTCCTTTTGTTCCTGAAGTTCTTGAATCTTGCTGTGAAGGCTTGATCATCGTACTTCTTTTGGGGTTTCTCTTTTGCATTGATCCTTGATTCTTCTTGAGCACAACAAGTCCAAAGT